>JAAGKR010003384.1:0-75526 GCA_011419295.1 Clarias macrocephalus | reverse complement strand
CCTGGATTTGTATGGTGGCTGGGGCTGGTTTCCATTAAGACTGTCCTATCATCGATTGATGCTCTGGGGACCTGTGACTTCAGTTGTTTGATAGCTCAGGACTGGAATCTCCTACAGTCTACCTGAGCCTCCAGGAACAAACTGGACTCCTTTTAATTTTAACACATCTCCTGTTACACTGAACTTCCAGTACACATTATTAAGTTGATCAATCCCTGCTATCCGTTATCACCCAGATGAGGATGGGTTCCCTGTTGAGTCTGGTTCCTCTCAAGGTTTCTTCCTATTACCATCCCAGGGAGTTTTTCCTTGCCACCGTCGCCCTCGGCTTGCTCATCAGGGACAATCTGATCATTTTGATTCATACACATTGCATACAGACTTACTTCTTTTTATTGTGTAAAGCAGCTTTGCGACAATGTCAATTGTTAAAAGCGCTATATAAATAAAATTGACTTTACTTGATATACATCTCAATATCAACTGTGAAGAGACGATTATTGTGTGTTTTATATGATAGTGTGTTCATGTATATACACATAAATAACGCACTAGTTTTATTAATCAACAAACAGAAATAAAAAAAAATCAAGATTAAAGTTTTAATTTCAGAAGTTAGGAAAAAACAATGCTTTATGAAATGTTACAATTCCAATGTTAAAAACAATCAGCTTGGTGTTGCTAATCTTGGATCTCTTAGTACTCGTCGAGTTGTGTGAAATTCTGGCTGACATCACTGCTCCAACTCTCTCGTGTGATTGTGATTGGCCTGAAGGTGTTTTTGAAGATTCCTTGGGTGAGTAAATCTTGTCCCACACTCCGAGCAGTGGTAGGGTTTCTCCCCAGTGTGGACACGCTGGTGATACTGGAGTCCACCCAGCTGGATAAAGCCCCTCCCACAATGTGAACAGCTGTAAGGCTTCTCTCCGGTGTGAATGCGCTGGTGCATCTGTAAACCCCCCTCTCGATTGAAGCTCTTCCCGCACACTAAGCAGTGATACGGCTTCTCCCCGGTGTGGACGCTCAGGTGACACTGAAGCGTGTCCTTTTGATTGAAGCTCTTCCCGCAGTGCGAGCAGTGATACGGCTTCTCTCCTCTGTGAATACTCAGGTGACGCCGGAGAGACTTGTTGTGATTGAAAGTCTTCCCACACTGAGAACAGCAGAACGGTTTCTCTCCGGTGTGAACGCGCTGGTGTTGCTGAAAGGCGCTCTCTAGATTAAAACTCCGCCCGCATTGGGAGCATGGGTACGAGTTCTGTCCTGAGTGAATTCGCTGGTGTCGTTGGAAATTAATTAAGTAGGCAAAACTCTTCCCACACTCCGAGCAGCGATACGGCTTCTCTCCGGTATGGATACGCTGGTGAGATTGGAGAATCGCCTGCTGATTAAACCTCTTCCCGCACTCTGCGCACTGATACGGCCTTTCTCCGGTGTGAATACGCTGGTGCGCTTTCAGAGCACTTACATGAGTAAAACTCTTCCCACACTCTGAGCAACGATACGGTTTCTCTCCTGTATGAGTGCGCAGGTGAGACTGGAGTGTAGCCTGCTGATTAAAACTCTTCCCGCACTCCGAGCAGTGATACGGCCTTTCTCCAGTGTGAATGCGCTCGTGTGCTTTGAGAGCACGTTGATGAGTGAAGCTCTTTCCACACTGTGAACAGTGATGAAGGTCTATGTGTAGTCCTTTTTGACTGGTCACAGTGCTGCGAGTACCAGTGGATGTTTGATGACTACTGGAGTCTCCTGTGGCTGACATGTTCTTCTTCATCTCTAGTTAGGGAAATGAAAAAATGGAAGTTGATGTCATCGACAGATTCGAACAGTTTCATTTCAGTGCCCCAATTTTATGTATTTTTAGAAAGATTACGTATAACCCATATATATATACATTTGGCAAAACCTGCAATGACATTGTATGCAAACAGATATATACTTCAATATGAAGTTTGTTCCCCCTTTTGCAGCTATTTTTGGAGATTTTGGAGTGTTTCTGTTTTTTACCCCATTTATGACGCGGTTGAGGTCAGGGCTCTGTGTTCGGGCCAGGGATGTTCTTCCACACCAAACTCATCAAACCATGTCTTTATAGTCCTTGCTTTGTGCACTGGAGCACAGTTATGTTGGAATAGAAAAGGGCCTTCTCCAGACAAAGTGCCATGTATAGAAGCATAGAATTGTCCAAGATGTATTGGTGTGCAGAAGCATTAAGATCGGGGATAATTGAAACACCTTCGATAATTAACAGGTTTGGACAATATATATAGTGTATATGAATAGCTGATAGAGTGATCCAGTGATCCAGACCTCAAGACCTTACTTTTTGTATAATGAACTATATATGTGAATTATTCACTGGACTTTTTGTACGTTAGTTTGGAATACCTACCTAACAACCTAACTGACTAACAAACAACTAAATTGAATCTTTATTAAAAATATATATAAAATACAAAAGCTCGGAGCTCAATCAAACTGATTGATGGAAGAGGTGTAAACCCAGTTATCAGCACTAGACACTCTTCCATATGAAGTAGAGCTCCATGTATGATCCAGTCAGTAACCAGTTTCACTTTCACTCACCTCTGGATTTAAAGATCCTGCAATGTCTCCTTTCCAAACGCTCTACCAAAAACTGCATGTAGAAACTCCTACTGTACATGTAGAGATGATTTCAGCTCAGGCATACTCCAGCACTTCTTCTCCTTGTTTTTTAGGAAGGGTTATACTGCCACCTATGGACTGGATGCTAGACAAAGGCATTAAAAGTGATAAAGATCTAATTATTGTCATTAGAGTTTTACAATGGAATCTGTTTGGTGGCTTTTAGAAACCAGTAGCATCAAGAAGAATGTAATAATAATAATAATAATAATAATAATAATAATAATAATAATAATCACATTAAATATAAGAATATATGTGCAGTGGGACTTGATAAAATAATACAGCATAATATTCCAATTCATAAAACGTTATCTGGAACACAAGAATACAGTTTTCACTGTACAAAAATATGAATGCTTTTATGCATATTGGTAGGTTAGTGTTTTGACTGTTAATTGAAGGGACATCCAGCTCCATATGCAAATGAAGTCATTATTTTTCCCCATCTGTCACTCAAGAAGGGTCTCATGAGGGGTTGATGCAACAAACTTTCCCAACAAGATTTCATTAGTTACTGACAGGTTTCTCAACTCCAAAATGTTCCTATGAGGTCCAATAAATAATTAAGTTTGTTTAATGAAATCATTCTGGATAAGCAGGAGAACCTTCTGCTCTTCTCCTTCTTCAGTCTGAGGTGGTTTAACAACCAAGCAGTGATTTACTGTTGCACACAGACTGAATTGGGTAAAGATGAAAGATGGGATATATTCTCTTCTATAAGCCTAAAAAACACTACCTGGAGTCATGGAATATGCCTGTTTCACCAGGGAAGTTCTAAAAAAAAAACTTGTTCAGTACATTCAGGTGGTCATGTGACTTCATTTTTATTTCCACATGACGTTGCTGAGTCTCGACCTGAGCGACTGAAGCGACCCCAGATCATAACACTGTCTCCAGAGGCTTGTACAGTGGACACTATGCATGATGGGAGCATCGCTTCATGCGCTTCCCTTCTCACCCTGACACGCCCATCGCTCTGGAATAGGGACTCAATCTGGACTCGTCAGACCACATGAAAAATAATCATGTTATTTAAATCCAGCAGATTTGTTTTATTAGTTCTGGTTACATTTTAAATTTAAATAAAGTACTGTATATCTGAAACAGTTTATAGAACTTTTAAATCTAATTACTTTTTATTATTATTTATTTGTCCCCTTACGGCCCACCTGCAGTACTCTTATGGCCCATACTTTGGAAAACACTGTTCTACACTTTCAACTCACGGATGTCTCACCATCGTTTTCACAGCTTTTCAACATTTTTATTTTCATAAAACCTCCTTTTCCCCCCTCAGACCTTCTCCTCTTTGGCTCTTTCCTGGCCATCTCCCCTTTGTAACAAACGATGAGGCTTCCCTTCCGCATGAACACGCTGGTATTTTCGGAAAGTACTTCGAATGTTTTTCCACAGTGTGAACAGTAATAGGGCTTATGCCCGTTGTAAATGCACTGGTGGTTTCACAGGGTAAGCGAAGCTCTTTTCACACTCTGAGCACTGATACGGCTTCTGTCCGCTGTGAACACGCTGGTGCCTCTGGCGCGTACACAGTAGACTGAAGCTCATGTGCATCTCTGCCTGAATGCTGTTTCCTCTCCTTACCAGTTAGGACACCTCCAGCACTCTCCTATATTTTGGTGGAGATACGTGTGATTTCCTATTTGAAGAATCTTGATAAATAGCTCTTACTCCTGGTCCTAAAGGTAGGACCAAGATTCACTCTGAATCTAGATTATTATTGGCCAATGCAACTTCACCAAGAGTTTAAGTGAAATTCATTCATGATTTTATTTTTCTAACATGTCTTTGACAGCTCGACATAGCTAACCTAATCCCTGTTATTTCAAATCGTCCTTTAGTGAATGTCAATAATTTGGCACACAAATTTAACTTCTAATTCTTATAATAGTTGCAGTATCCTCTTTGAAAATGACTGCTATTCTGATTTTTGCTGTACACATGGCCACAAAACTCATCAACAAATTTGTTCAAGTTGGATGTAAAATAACAGACTACTGACATGAAAAATGCATGACGCATGTTACCTGATCATTTCATCTGAAAATTTTATACAAAAATAATATATAATAACAATAATAACAATAATAACAACAACAATAATTTTAACACAATACCCTCACTGTGATCCAGGTGCAGTAATAATATCTAACCCATAAGCAATATGTTAGCCAAGTTAGGTAACTAACTAACTAACTAACTAACTAACTAACATAAACACACTTGACCAGAGTATAAGATGGAAATACTCTCAGTCAAAATCTTGTCTGATTTATTTATAAGGGTAAAGCCAGTTATCAGCACTAGACTCTATTCCATATGGAGTAGAGATCCATTAGCATCCAGTCAGTAACCAGTAGTTTCACTTTCACTCACCTCTGGATTTAAGGATCAACAGATTTCTCCACTTCACATGCTGTTAATGGCTACATATAGAAATTATTTTATATTTGATAAATAACCAGGCAGTCCACGAGGGGGAAAATACAAACAACTTCACCCCTTCTTCTCTTGTAGTGATTGGATGGTGGGCAAAGGCAACAGAGATCTGCTCACATTCCCCAGCAGGGCGTTCTCTATTTCTTTAGGTCTTATATCTATCTGCTCTCTTTGGCTAGTCTAGAGATCCATCACCTACAGAATCTGCTTTACTTCATAATTACTGAAATTAAACACTGGAGTCATTCTCACTAGATCCAGAAAATATGATCATATAACCCCAATATTATCATCCCTGCACTGGCTACCTGTTCAGTTTAGAATTAATTACAAAATAACATTACTTGCGTACAAGGCTCTAAACGGTTTAGCTCCCACATACCTAACCTGTCTTCTGATACGGTACAATCCACCACGTTCCTTAAGATCAGAAAACTCCGGACTACTGGTAGTTCCCAGAATATCAAAATCTATCTTGGTTTGGAGCTACACATGCTGCTCCTGAGCTCCCAGTGATCCAGACCCCCATCTGCGCTCTGCACCTGCTGACTCATCCCTGAACTGAACTGGACTTTGTGTTAATTTAAATAACTTCTGTTATATCGAACTTTCAGCTGCATAACACACATGATGTTATACAATTTCTGTTATCTGTTATCACCCAGATGAGGATGGGTTCCCTGTTGAGTCTGGTTCCTCTCAAGGTTTCTTCCTATTGCCATCTCAGGGAGTTTTTCCTTGCCACTGTCGCCGTCACCCTCGTCTCGCTCATCAGGGACAATCTCATTATCTAGACACATTTTTCTTACACATACACACTTCCATAAATTTTCTTTTCATGTTCTTTTCAGTTCTGTGAAGCTGCTTTGAGACAATGACCATTATTAAAAGATTTAATTGAATTGAATTGAAAATTCAATAATTTTGGTTGCATTCCCTGTCTGTTGATGATAAGTATATTTATAAAAAAAAATGTTTAAAAATACCATCTTTGACCTAAGGGAAGCATGTTATAATATCACACAAATATTATGTGCACATGTGCTTGTAAAGTGTTATAAGTTTGGCAAATTGTGCATTTTTGTTTCTAGGCGCCGTCTTTGTGAGTGGCAGCCCTTCTAGCAGCTTGACAAAATAATTTTTTTGGTGTAATTCATCTATCCTATGGATATGGATTTCTTAACGCAGAAATTTGTTTATTTGAGGAACCAGCTTCTCACCCTGAGAACAAAGGTTTCCCGTTTACCTGAGGAGGTGAGGAGGTCGTATCTTAGCCGTAGAGAGGACACTAAGCTAAAGGCCAAGCGGCTAGCAAGAAAGTGGCGATATAAGCCTGCTGTGCCTTCTGCGATCATCTACATATCATCTACAGCGAGTGCAGTTTGTTGCGCTTCTGTGAAACATGGCTCGCTACTAGCATTCCTGATGCTAACGTGGACATACCCGGCTCAGCATAGTGAGAGAGGATAGGGACGGCAGAGCCTATGGGAAAAGCAAAAGAGGAGGATGGTGGAGAAGAGATGGTGTAATCCTCGGCGTGTAAGCATTAAAATCTCAAGCTGTACCAGGGACATTGAACTTCTGGCTGTAGATTTATGACCCTATTATTTGCCCAGAGAGTATGGACAGGTAATAACGATGTTGACCTGCATTCCGCCACAGTTCGATGTGGAGATAGCGAGTGACGTTATCCACTCCGCAGCTGCAAAGGCCTCAATCAAAACCTGTGACGATCAATGGTAACTGTGTGGAGTGTGTGAGGACATACAAATACCTGGGGTTGCAGCTTGACAAATTGGAGTGGACTGCTAACACAGATGCTCTGTACAAGAAAGGACAGACCAGTTTGTACTTCTTCAGAAGGTTGGCATCTTTTAACATCTGCAAAAAAATGATGACAGTGTTTTACCAGACTGTGGTGGCGTGTGCACTCTTATATGCAGCAGTATGCTGGGGAGCCAGCATCAAGAAGGAGGATGCCATGTGCCTGGAAAAGCTGGAGTGGAAGGCAGGTTCAGTGGTGGGTACAGAGCTGGAAAGCCTAACATCTGTGGTAGAGTGACAATCCATCACATCCATTGCACAACACAACACCAGACAGAGGAGCAGGTTCAGCAACAAGCTGCCATCACTGCCCTGCTCCACTGACAGATTGAGGAGGTAATTCCTCCCCCATGCCATGAGACTGTTTAACTGATTAGCACACGCAAACTCTTTTATACACTGCAGGCAATTTGGTAACTGCAATTAGCCTAATATACACGGCCTTGGACTGTGGAAGGAAACCAGGACTACCCGGAGGGAACCTACCAAGGGATGGGGAGAACATGTAAACTCCATGCACACAGACCTGAGGAAGTCAATTATCTGACGTTCAGTACTAAAGCATCTAGTAGAATAAAATGTAAAAGGCTTTTATCTGGCCTATTTAATAAAAAGTCATTAAGCATGTTTAGAGGTTTCTGTCACCATGGCAAGCCTGGGCCTTAGTTTCATATTGTAAACAGGGCTGCAAGATTTAATTAATAATTCCCATTGCGATTATTTTGACACATATTATGATTGCAATAATGTACCATGGAATATTTAAGTTATTTCTTTAGACTAAAAGCAAAAAATGGCACTAGAAGTTATATTTTCGTTCTCGCAAGGGCCCAACAGTGGCAACATGGCAGTGCCGGGGTTTGAACCTGAGACCTTCTGATCATTAGTTCCACACCTTACCCACTGAGTTACCCCTTCCTTCACTAAGCAACATGTGACAGCACATGTGATTTTTTTTAAAAATAATAAAAAAATAAATTGCATCTTTCGCAATAGAACAAGTCATACACACAGTATCATTCATAATTCAGTGCACCATATTCTCCTACAGAACAAATATAAATATTTGCAGTCTAAGTAACACAATGATTTATTATACAGGAAGAAATAAATACAAAACGTACACAGTCTATATGCAGCGAGGGGAAACACGATATGAGCAACGCAAGTTGGGATATGATGGTAAGAATGACCCATGTGCACCTATGCTGGTAAAATGGTCTTCTCTGTTGTCTAATGCTTACCTTTTTATATCCTCTGAGCCTTTAGAAATGTATATTAAAGCACCAAATGTTCAGGTCATCATACAGTAAACAAACAATGTACTGCGCATTTCGTAAATGTAATTAATTTCTTTTGTGATTCAATTCAAAAAGTAAAATTATCTTAAATTTTAGGATAATTACATGTAAAGTGAAATATTTTAAGCCTTTTTTGGTTGTAATTTTAATGATTATGACTGATAGCAAAAATCCAGTGTCTCAAAATATTAGAATATTTCCTAAAATCAATCAAAAAATGATTTACAATACAGAAATTCTGAAAAACCATGTTTATTTATGCACTCAGTACTTGCTCAGGGCTCTTTTATTATGAATTCTTGCATCAGTGGAGGCAATCAGTCTGTGGCACTGCTGAGGTGTTATTGAATACGAGGTTGCTTTGATAGCAGCTTTCAGCCGGTCTGTATTATTGGGTGTTTATCATCATCTTCTTTATAGGGTTCAGGTCAGGGAAGTTGGCTGGCCAGTCAAACACAGTAATATCAGGATCAGCGAGCCAGTTATTGATACAGTAGTTCTGATGCCACGTCCAGCTGGAAAAGTAAATCAGCATCTCCATAAAGCTTGTCAGCAGATGTAAGCATGAAGTGCTCTAAAACCTTGATAAAACACAGTCGACAAACACCAGCAAATGACATGGCTCCCCAAATCATCACCAACTGTGGAAACTCCACAGCTAGACTTCATGCAACTTGGCTTCTGTGCCTCTCCACTCTGTCTTGATCAAGGTCCTTGATTTCCAATAAAATGCAAAATTTACTTTCATCTGAAAAGAGCACTTTGAACGCAACGGTCCAGTTCTTTTCCTCCTTAGTCCAGGTAAGATGCCGCCAACGCTGACTCTGGTTCAGGAGTGCCTTAATACATGGGATGCACCAGTTCCTGAGGAACAGGAGTGGCTTGATACCATTTCCAGAGGACGTCCAGTCTCATGAAGACTGGCTTTGCCTGACAATCTTCTTAAGGCTGTGGTGATCCTTGTTAGATGTGCACCTTTTCTTACCACACTTTTTCCTTCTAGTCAACTTTCCCTGAATGTGATTCCATGCAGCCCCTTCTGTAGATTACGTTGCTTGTATAGGTTTCAGTGGTCATCTTCTAGACAACAGAGATACATGGTATTTATACTGTACGAGTATTAATTTACTCAAACTCGAAATGAAATATTCTAATATCTTGAGATACTGGATTCTTCATTATCTGGAAGCTGTAATTTGTTTGTTTCTAAACGTGTCACTGCATTGCGTACCATGAAATATAAACTTGATCCAAATACGTCACAATTTAGATTCACAAATAAAATTCTTATACAATTCCGTCTCACAGAGGTTATTATAAAACCTCACCAGTGTTTACATGTGTTTTCTTTTCCTCACATCACATCACCCTTGCCTGTTCTTACAACCTCATTTTCAGTTTCCTCTTTGGCTCTTTCCTGGCCGTCTTCCCTCCTCAACAAATGGTACGGCTTCTCTTCCGTGTGAATGCGCTGGTGTTTTAGGAAAGTACTTCTCTGACCGAAATTTCTCCCGCAGTCTGAGCAGTGATAGGGCTTCTCTCCTGTGTGAGTGCGCTGGTGTGGCCGGAAAGTACTCAATAGAGCGAAACTCTTTCCACAGTGGGAACAGTAATACGGCTTATGTCCGTTGTGAATCAGCTCGTGGTTTCGCAGAGTAGTTTGGTCAGCGAAGCTTTTGTCACACTGCAAACACTGATACGGTTTCTCTCCTGTGTGAATACGCTGGTGTCTTTGGAGATTATTCGATCGAGCAAAGTTCATCCCGCACTGCGAGCACTGGTATGGCTTCTCTCCAGTGTGAATGCGCTGGTGTCTCTGGAGAGTATTTAATCGAGCGAAGCTCATCCCGCACTCTGAGCAGTGGTACGGTTTCTCTCCAGTGTGAATGCGCTGGTGTCTTTGCAAAGTACACGACAGAGCGAATCTCATCCCGCACTCTGAGCAGTGATGCGGCTTCTCTCCCGTGTGAACGCGCTGGTGGCTTCGGAGATTACTCCGGGAGGTGCAAGTCTTCCCACAGTCTAAGCATGGATAAAGAGCTTTCTGCATTTGGACAAATCCAGGTTTTGTATCAGATGTAACAGAAGTCTGTGGCTGAGTAGTGGGGTCTCTTTTGGGCATCCTGTTTTTGTGCTTGTCTAGGGTGAAAAAAATGAGATGCAATTAAAAAATATATAAAAGGCCCTAAAGAGACAAAAATGAGGGCTGTATCAAGTTCATTACCAGGCTGTTTTTTTTTTCTACCTCACCTGTAGAGCACCTTGAGGAGGTTCCCACAGACCTCTTCAACCTGTTTGGTTCAGCAAGGTCACTATCTGCTTGATCATGTGCTCTCTCCTTTAACTTCCCAGAGTCCACATCTCTAAGGAGCTCATCTGCTCCCTGAACTCATCTTCAAAGTATTTTCAGTGGAGAATACAAAAGGCTCACCTCGTCTCCAGGATGCTTATGAACTTGCTTGTACCATTGAGAGCATTTTCACTTACTACTTCAGCGGGGAAGTGCATACAAGTTAATCGATCAACGGCATTCAGATACCCACTGTGGAGGACATTCACAAAAACACCTCAGGAGACTGATACTCAATAGACAGTATTATACAAGGCAGTTCTTAATGACACTTTATTCATTAGTTATAAATGAACTGTGGAGTTTAGCGAACACACTCTGCGCCGCTCATTACTGGGGAAAATAAGTTCAGCGAGAGAGATAATTAGTGCGGCATTGTAGCCAAAGTTCTTCTGCAGTTTATCCATGGTTACTCAAATGAAGTGCCACCTTGTGGAATTGTTTGGTATTACATGGTATTATTTTTTTATGACAGTTACAGAATGTTGGACAGTATTAGATTAATTAAACAAATTTAAAAAGCCTGTCCTGTCTGCTCTGTTACAGAGGAATGTAAAATGCAAAGGTAAATGCCTCACTGTCACGGGTTGCCCCGCCCGGCATAATTGCTACCAAATATTATATTACAATACAATTGTTTATCTTCGTTATGATCTAATATTATATCCCTATTGAAAAATCTGTGTATTAAATAATTTTGACACATTTATTATTTTCATATAATACAGATAGTTTTAAATAAATTA
The DNA here is from genome assembly GCA_011419295.1 of Clarias macrocephalus. Lineage (NCBI taxonomy): Eukaryota > Metazoa > Chordata > Actinopteri > Siluriformes > Clariidae > Clarias > Clarias macrocephalus. The sequence continues at coordinate 64,178 of JAAGKR010003384.1, read as the reverse complement.
AATGAATATTATAATCATTAAAATAATTTATATAATTTTAATCATTAAAATCATTCTATACAATAACATTTTTTAAAAATCTGGCATTTTTTTGATAATTTTAGCTCAATGAAATAAGAAATAATAACAATAATAATAATACAAAAACTTTTCAGCAATGCTTCCGAAGGCTGTCATGTGAGCTTGTTATAATAGTAATATAATAATTGATCATAATGAAGATACACATATTGTAATATAATATCATGGTGATAATACTTAGCTCCTGAGGAATATGTGAGCTGGTGTTACTAACTAACTAACTAAAAGCAAAGTTTAAGGAAATTATAAACATTAACTGCTTAAAAAACTATATACAAATTACAAAATGAAATCAGACTGCTATCATGAGGTTAAACCCAGTGATCAGCACTAGACACTATTTCATAAGCAGCAAAGATCCATTTAGAATTCATTCAGTACCTGATTCCTAATCGGTTTCACTTTAACTCACCTCTGGAATTAAATACAGTCTCTGAAACCTACATATAGAGATGATTGTAGCTCGGCTGGAGAAGCAGTCAGTCCTAACCAGAAAAAAAAACAAAACAACTTCTGCTCTTCTTCAGCTTCATGTGGTAGTCAGGTGACTACCGCCACCTACTGGACTGGATGATGGGATGATGGGTTTTCACAGGTCTCCTCTATAGCTTGCGCTACATTTTATTAGGTTATATGTACAGTCACCTTTAAAAGTTAGTACCCCCTCGTTAGGTTCTATATGTTTTGTGTAAAAGCATAATAAGAACCATCTAATTGTAGCAGGTCTTTGTATTCTGCAAATCCAACCTCAGACAAGCAACATTACTTTTTTTTCCGTACTTGGCTTGGGTTGAGGTCTGGACTTTAGAATGACGAGGCCATTCCATAATCTTGTTTCTTTTATTTTTCAGCCATTCTGATGTAGATTTACTGTTGTGTTTTAGCTGTCAGACAGATGGCCACATATTTGCCTCTAGAATACTCTGATATACAGATATGTTTCTGGTTGACTCAGTGACTGCAAGGTGGCCGCCCAGTACATTCACCCTAAGATCAGACAGTGCAATATTCAGAGAAATGCAAAAACCCCAAGAGCTACATCTTCGACCCTACAGGCCTCACTCAGCATGTTGAATTTTAAAGTCCATGACAGCACAATTAAGCGCGCTAGGAGAAAGTCTTGTCTTTCTAAAAAGCACAAAACTGCATCTAAACAAACCAAAAGGCTTCTGGAACAATGTCCTGTGGACAGATGAGACCAAAGTGGAGTTGTTTGGCCTCAATGCCCAGCACCAAGTTTGCTGAAAACCAAACAGCATTTCCGCAAAAACACCTCATACTGTACCCCCTGTCAAGATCGGCGGTGGAGGGGTGATGATTTGTTTTGCAGTCACAGGACCTGGACACTCGTGAGAAGTTTGGCAACGGTCTTGAATGCTTTTCACTTTCCCACTGTAGAATGTTCAACTCCAGATTGTTTGGAAATGGATTTATAACCCTTTCAAGATTGATGTGCAGGAACAACTGCTTCTCTAAGACCATTAATTATGTGTTTCCCTCTTGGCATTGTGTTAACACACACCTGAATGCTCCAGACCAGCTTTTATAGAGTTCTGCACACCTGCTAATGATAAATTAAGAAAGAGCCTATGATTAGTAGCAACTCACCATAGCAAAGTCAGAATACATGTGTGTGAATGAGAGGAACCTAAGTGGAATGGTGAGGCTACAGGGAGCAGAGGTAAAGAAGGTGTAAATGGGTGGAGAAAAGTGTCAGGTGTGTTATGTGACAAAAGAGTATCAGTTAGAATGAAAGGAACGGTGTACAAGACAGTGGTGAGACCAGCGGTGCTCTACAGATTAGAGACAGTGGCACTGAATACAAGACAAGAGGCAGAGTTGGAGGTAGCACAGATGAAGATGTTGAGGTTCTGTTTGGGAGTGACAAGGATAGATAGTATCAAGAATGAGTTAATCAGAGGGACAACCCGTGTTAGATGTTTTGGAGATAAAGTCAGAGAGGCCAGATTGAGGTGGTTTGGACATGTTCAGAGGAGAGATTGTCAGCATATTGGTAGAAAGATGCTGAGGTTGGAACTGCCAGTCAGAAGGTCTAGAGGAAGACCAGAGAGTAGATTTATGGATGAAGTGAGAGAGGACATGAAGTTAGTTAAGGTGAGAGAAGAGGATGCAGAGAATAGGGTTAGATGGAGGCAGGTGATTCGCTGTGGCGACCCCTGAAAGGGAACAGCCCAAAGACAACGAAGAAGACACAGTCCCATCCCAATTTTTTGGATTATAAACATGTGTTCAAGATTTGGCTCTGGTATTTGGAGCCAAATGTGTTAAATAACTTGCACCTTTTGAACCCAATCATATTACAAGAGATGTTTCTTGAGAGAAGTTCAGAATGTTTCCTGTAAAAACTGCATTTGTTAAAAGAATAAGAAAAAAAGAGCTGTTCATGGAAGAAAAGCAAGCCAAGAAGAAAGACAAAAATGGAAGATCATTTAATACATGTCATTCATAGAGAAGGTCCAATTGTTTTTGGATTGTATAGCAGTCAGATTAGAAACAACAGTTTTTTTTTTTTAAAGGTTTTGTGTTTTTTATTTACAGTCAGGGCTATACTGTAAGTATTAATACATTTCCAGTGTTTGTCAGTTTTCTCCCTCTGTACACCAACACAATGGATTTGAAATGAAGCAATCAAGACATGATTGATGTTTAGAATTAGTGCTTTAATTCAAGTGATTTAACAAAACTTGTCGTTCATTTTCACAGGCTCAAAAGTAATTGGACAATTACCAAAACATCCCTATCCCTGTAATCCTCTATTTTTGAAGTAACACTTCTCTTAATTCATAAGATGGATCTAAACAAGGAATATTAACACATGTTGGTCCAGAACTCGGCTGTTACTGAGGAGGAGTGAATTCATTAGTTTAGTTTGATTAAAAATAGCTTGCACAGTCCTAGGACCGAGACGGCTCCTAGTCCGCATGAACACGCTGGTGTGTTTGGAGAGATCTTAAACGAGCAAAGCTCTTTGGACACTGTGAACAATGATGAGGCTTCTCTCCAGTGTGAACGCGCTGGTGTGTTTGGAGAGTACCGTTTTGAGAAAAACTCAATCCACACTGTGAACACTGATACGGCTTCTCTCCTGTGTGAATGAGCTGGTGTCTTTGGAGATGGCCGTTTTGAGAAAAACTCATTCCACACTGCGAACAGCGATACGGCTTCTCTCCGGTGTGAACGCGCTGGTGTCTTTGAAAACTACCCTTCCGATTAAAACCCTGTCCACACAATGAGCAATAATAGAGTTTCATTCCTGAGTGAACAGTCTGATGTTCCTGGAGAGATCTCTCATGTTTAAAACTCTTCCCACACTGCGAACAGTAATACGGCCTCTCTCCGGTGTGAACGTGCTGGTGTGATTTAAGACTGCGCTGCACGGTAAAACCTTTGCCACACTGTAAGCAGATAAACGGTTTCTCTCCCGTGTGAGTTCGTTGGTGTTCTCGCAAAAATCTCAGCTTAATGAAACTCTTTTCACACTCCGGACACTGAAACGGCTTCTCGCCCGTGTGAATGTGCTGGTGATGCTGGAGATGGCTTCTCAGACTGAAACCCTTTCCACACTCTGAGCACCGATACGGCTTCTCTCCGGTGTGGATGCGCTGGTGTCTTTTGAGAACACACTTTTGAGTGAATCTTCTCCCACACTGCGAGCAGATAAACGGCTTCTCTCCTGTGTGGATGCGCTCGTGTCTCTGTAAACTGCTCAAGTGAGTAAAACTTGTTCCACACTGTGAGCAGGTAAATGGTTTCTCTCCTGTGTGAATGCGCTGATGTTTTTGGAAATTACTAATTTGAGTAAAACTCTTTCCACACTGCAAGCAGCGATATGGCGTCTCCCCGGTGTGGACGCGCTGGTGTATTTTGAGACAACGCATGACAGTAAAACCTTTGCCACACTCTACGCAGATAAATGGTTTATCTCCTGTGTGAATGCGTTGGTGTTCATGTAACAAACTCAGATTAATACAATTCTTTCCGCACTCTGAGCACTGAAACGGTTTCTCTCCTGTGTGAATGCGCTGGTGTTGCTGATAATGACTTCTCTGAATGAAGCTCTTCCCACACTCTGAGCACTGATACGGCTTCTCAGCTGTATGGATGCGTTGGTGTCTTTGGAGATCACACTTTTGTGTAAATCTTCTCCCACATTGTGAGCAGTGATGAGGTTTCTCTCCTGTGTGAATGCGCTGGTGTCTTTGTAAACTGCTCGAGTGAGTAAAACTCTTCCCACATGATGAGCAGTGGAAAAGGTCTTCGAGTTTACCTTCTCGAGTGGTCTCAGTAGAAAGGGCGCCAACAGTTGAATGACTACTGGAGTCTCCTGTGGGCGCAATGTTCTTCTTCATCTCTAGTCTGGAAAAAAAAAAAAAAAAAAACAGAACTCAATATAAAACTCATATGAGCTGAAGTAAACTAACTAACTAACTATATTACAACTTAAAGTGTTAACAAAAATAGGGCAAATTATGAAATTAAACTGCTAGCAGGGAGAATATTAATATGATTTATAAGGTTAAATCCAGTGATCAGCACTAGACCCTATTCCATATAAAGTAGAGATCCGTTTAGCATCCAGCCAGGAACTGATTCTCGAACTAGTTTCACTTTAACTCACCTCTGGATTTCAAGATCAGTCTCTGTAAAACTGCAGATAGAGACGGCAACATGGAGAGATGATTTTAGCTCGGCTGGGTAACTAGGCAGTCCAAATGACTTCAGCTCTTCTTCTCCTTGGTCTTGTAATGAGGCAGATTACTGCCACCTACTGGACTGAATAATGCACAAATATGTTACCTCACATTAGCCATGTATTTTGTACAGTAAGCCTACCAGTTAGAAAATAAAAACATAAGACAATTGAACCACACTCCAGTTCATCTCCCTTCTTTCTCTAATTGGTCTGACTAATATTCTGACTAGACCTCTTACCTCAGCCGGACCAGGCAGATGCCTCTGCTATAACATTCGTGTTTGCAGATTCGGCCAGGACCTAAGTGCTGCGTTACAGGACCAATTTGGGAGCTCGGCCATAGTCTTACTAAAAGGGAACCTACTGTTGCTTACTGTACGAGTCAGGAATCAAAAGATCATAAAGTGTCAACACGAATCTGGAACTTTTAACATGCTGTGGCATCATCAGGCAGGATGTTTTTAAGGGTTATCTTTAAGCAGGCAAATCTTGAGTGAAGTCCATGTCCATGTCCATGTTCTAGATTCTACAGGTGGTAAGTGAGGCGGGTCCATCATCAAGTGATGAGGATAAACAGATGATATGTAAGAAGTGGATGACCCCAACATAGTCATCAACATAGTCAACATCCCGAATGATGGGGTAAAACACAACCTGTACAACAGCGTGGCCACTACAAACTCGACCACCATTATCAAGTTTTCTGATGAGACAGTTGTGTTGGGCCTGATCTCGGACAAGAATGAGAAGGCCTGCATGTAGGAGATTAAAAACCTGGAGAGCTGCTGACAGAGGAACAGTCTCTGCCTGAACTTCAGAAAGACATAGGGATTGATCGTGGACTTCATCTCAAAGCAGGAGAGGAACTTCTAGGTCCCTGTCATCAACGTGATCCTAGTGACAGTTAGTGGACAGTTACCTTAGTGTTCATGATTACTAAGGAACTTTTACACCTGTATCATTGAAAGCACACTTGTGGGAAACATCACAACCTGGTTTGAGAAGAGCACTATGCAGGAGAGACAAGCTCTACAGAGGGTGGTGGATTTGACAGAGAGAGATTGCTTTTTCCTGTAAGCTATTCAGGCTCTGAACATAGATATCACCCTAAGTTAATCCTATTTGATTCTTATCTTTATTCCCTGTATATACATGTTTTATTTTAGTGTGGATTTGATTTGATTTAACTTACATTATACAACAGTAGGTCACCATTCCACTGCATGCTGGATTTTGTATGGATGTGTATATGACCAAATTTGAATTTGGTTTTACCTTCATATTTTGTAGATGCTCATTTAACTATTTAACTAAGTATGGGGGTTAATGCTGATTATTCAAATCCACAGGCAAAGGCCTTCATGTTGGTGCATCTGTTCAACAGTAGTGACTAGATGGTCTGCATCACAATATCTGCTGTCTCTTTTGGTCACACCAGGAAGTCATCAAGCTAAAGAGGTAGACGTACGTTATGATAAGGATGAGCTTTACCATCAGGGAGTGACTTTTTGCAGCTCAGAGAACAATATGTTCAGGAGGGTTGATGAAACTCCAACATGTGACCTCACTGAACGGTTATGGTCACTGATTTTAAAAACGTCCCAATTTTTATATTGTATAGCAGTCATGGAGATTAGACTATATTTAAAAGAATAATATTTGAACCAAGTTCCGAAGTGAAGACGTCAAGGTATAAGGTTTTTAATGTACAGTCAGGAACATTAAGTATTCGTACAATTCCAGAGTGTGTGTTAGTTTTCTCCTCTGTACACCATTATGATAAATTTGAAATGAAGACACAAGATGACATTAACATTTAGCACTTGAACAAATTATTAGAACTTATTATAAAGTACAGCTCTTATCACAGCTCTTATCAAAGGTAATTGGACAACCGAGCAGTTTGATGGCAGGTTGTGGGCTCTTAGTTCTTTCATGACAAGTTAAAAAGAGAAAAGGTCTGGAGTTGATTCCCAGTGTTAACTTTGGATTTGGTCGCTGGTCATGGGAACTCTCGATGTGCAGAACTAAGACTTTAGGAACTAAAGTCAACAAAATCATAGAAAAATAGAATAAGGGTATTATGAGCTCCGCAACACCAACAGTCTGAAAAGACAAATAGCACAACTGAAATAGTCCACAATCAGGGAATGCATTAGTGAGCGTAAATCTTGGTCCAGAACTTAGTCATAATCGTTTTGGAGTGAAGTCATTAATGTCATTCTAAATTCCTCAATCAAGACAACTTCTATTCTGTATGAACACACTGGTACGAGACCAAGCCAAGCTCTTTCCCCTCCAGGAACCGTGCTAGGGCTTCTCTCCAGTGTGAATGCGCTGGTGCTTTTTGAGAGAACTCAACTGCGCAAAGCTCCGTCCACACTGGAGACACTGATACGGCTTCTCTCCCGTGTGTGTGCGCTGGTGGGTTTGAAGGTTACAAGCCTGAGCGAAACTCTTCCCACACTGCGAACAGGAAAACGGTTTCTCTCCAGTGTGAATGCGCTGGTGTGCTTTAAGACTGTGCATCGCAGTGAAACTTTTGCCGCACTGTAAGCAGATGAACGGCTTCTCTCCCGCGTGAACTTCTTGGTGTTCGCGTAAAAAGCTTAGTTTAATAAAACTCTCCCCGCACTGTGAGCAGTGATAGAGCTTCTCTCCCATGTGGATGCGCTGGTGTTGCTGGTGATGACTTATCTGACTGAAGCTCTTTCCACAGTGTGCGCACTGATACGGTTTCTCTCCTGTATGGATGCGCTGGTGGGTTTGGAGATGAGCAGACTGAGAGAAGCTCTTCCCACAGTGTGAACAGCGATACGGCTTCTCCCCGGTGTGAATGCGCTGGTGTGACTGGAGAGTTCGCATCACGGTAAAACTTTTCCCACATTGTGAGCAGACAAATGGTTTCTCTCCTGTGTGAGTTCGTTGATGTTCGCGTAAAAAGCTCAGCTGAATAAAACTCTTTTCACACTCCGAGCACTGAAACGGCTTCTCTCCGGTATGAATGCGCTGGTGCTGCTGGAGATGACGTCTCAGACTGAAACTCTTTCCACATTCCAAGCACTGAAACGGTTTCTCTCCGGTGTGAATGCACTGATGTTGCTGGTGACGACTTCTGTGAACGAAGCTCTTCCCACACTGTGAACACTGATACGGCTTCTCTGCTGTATGGATGTGTTGGTGTCTTTGGAGATCACAGTTCTGCATAAACCTTCTCCCACACTGTGAGCAGATAAATGGTTTCTCTCCTGTGTGAATGCGCTGGTGTCTTTGTAAACTGCTCAAGTGAGTAAAACTCTTCGCACATAATGAGCACTGGAAAAGGTTTTCGAGTTTTCTTTCTTGACTGGTCCCAGTGGAAAGGGCGCTAACAGTAGGATGGCTACTGAGGTCGTCTGTGTGTGTAATGTTCTTATTCATCTCTAGTGTGGGAAAAACTGAAAGAAAGGGAGGGTTTGGGGTGTGTGTGGTTACATTATTATTATTATTTTACACTTTCATTTACAAAAAAACGCAACACAAGTCCTTGTTTGACTTGAACGCCCCTTGTGTGTAATATCATTTACTCAGTGTACAGTATATACAGTGTATATGAGCTGTTTAGATTTGTGAGATAGTTGTAAAGTTATAATATGTGCGTATAACGTAATTCAATAAGCATCAGGACAGAACACGCTTTTGGCAAAAGCACTAGATATAATTACATTTAATAATTTCAAGGCAGCACAGTGGTGTCATGGTTAGAACTGTTGCCTTGCACCTCCAGGGTCTGTGTTCAATTCCCATCTCTGCGTCCAGGGAGTTTGCATCTTCTCCCTGTGCTTGTTGGTTACTCCGACTACTATCGGTTAATCCGGTTCCCTCCCACAGTCCAAAGACCTGCTGATTAAGCAGTTTCCAAATTGCCCGTAGTGCATGAATGAGTGTGTGTGTGTGTGTGTGTGTGTGCGTGTGCCCTGCGATGGATTGGCACCGCATCCAGCGTGTACATCGCCTCATGCCCCAATTCTTCTGGGATAGGATAAAATGGTATAGACGATGAGTGAGTGAGATGATAATACGAAAATTTCACAGCAAATCAGTCTACAAAACTTTATGTATCAAATGAGTATCAAATAATATTTAATATTTTATTTTAACTTACACCACGGTTTCTGTAATGCAGTGGTTATTATGCCTAGCACGCGAAAGGGGCCTGGTTCAAAACCAGACAGAAACAGCTTCTGATGGTGGTGGGTCAGTGTGTTAAGGATCTGAGTTACTGATCAGAAGGTCGGCGGTTCGAGCCCTAGCTTCACCAGCTTGCTGCTGTTGGGCCTTTGATCGGGGCCCTTAGCACCATCTTCTCCAGGAGTGCAGTATAACAGCTGACTCTGCTCTCTGACCCCAACGTACTAACAAAAAGCTGGGATATGAGAAGAATGAAGAATACACAGTGCAATAATGTACATGTGATGAATAAAGCCTGAACTTAATAACAACACATACATGCTGTATAAAGCTTTTTACAAATATCATACAAACCTAAACAGCTTCTCTAGACATCCTATACAATGACAAAATAATACATCAGGAGTTTTCAAATCAAACCGGGACTTGATGATGGGTCTCCTTTTATCTACTGACTGTTCACTGCTACCTCATACAAGTCACCCCGTCTCATTAATCGAACTGCAATATTTCATGTAAGTCATCATCCAAATCACGGCACTAACGGCGTTCCGGATCAGTTCAACACAGAACCGAGCTTTTAGTTTCCAATAACAGAACAATTCCATATTTTGGAGGACAGTTAGCAAACCTAAAACACAGGATCGAACAGTTTCACTTTAACTCACCTGTGAATTTACAGATCAGCAGATTCCTCTTCTCCAAACACTGTTATTATTATAACACACTGTGTTCAACTGCAGGTATAAACAGCTCTACACTTAGAGACGGGTAACTAGGCATTCACACAGGAAATGACCTCAGCTCTTCTTCTTCTACGGTCTATGTCTAGTGAGGGGTTGTACTGCCACCTACTGGACTGAGCACTCAGCAGCAGGTTCTCTAGTTCTCCATGTCTTACCATCTGCTTTCCTCCACAATATATATAAAATAAACAGGCCAAGTCACAGTATTTGTACCGATTTTTTCTGGTATGTTATACATACAATACGGAAAACATATGTGGTCAAAGTAGCTCTTTCTGAAGTTTACGCAACATGGATGGACGTGACCAATCTTGCGTCCCTAAAAATTTCTATGAGCCGTTTTGGAGAGATGATTTTATATGTGGCCAAAATGCCCATTTTTCAGTGTTATACTGTCTCGCTTCAAACAATAATCATTTTAAATGCAAATTATTTTTTGAGTATTGATACTGGCATTGACCCTTGTCCATTTCTTGTCCATTTCTAGTCCCTGTTACATCCCTGACATATTTATATATATATAAAAACTTTAATTTTTTTATATTATTCTTTGTGGTGCCTGATCTCTTGGGTGTGATTGGATCTCTGTCTGTAAAGCCAGTGATATGTACCTTACTCCTGCCTCCTGTGTCTCCATTCGGCAAGCTCCCCTGAACCTGTGCGCCTTATACCCGCCTTCTGAGTTGCCATTGGACCAGCATTTGTGCAGCTGTATTTAAACACCATCCCACCTGCTGCTAGAGAGAACTGCTTCTTATTTCTTATGGTGTCTTGATTGTTTATATGAGACTTACTGAGGGCAGCAAAATTGACTTTTGCTGCCCCTTTGAAAGACCATGAATTTGTATAAACATCATCCTGTACATAGTGGTAAGTCAGGAGTCGACGCCCTTTTTGTGGGCCCCCCCCCCCCCCTTCGCCTGGTTATGCTAGTCGGGGAGTTACAGTAGGTAAGACTGTGTATTTTGGTTCGTTTTTGTTGTTAGATTAGGTAGAATGGTTTCCCTAGTTAGTGGGTGTTGTATTATTATGGCATTGTCGTCTCCTGAAGACGTTAGCACCTTTGTAAATACTTGTAAATAGAATGAAATTGCAGTTGATCTCACCTACTGTTTATTTCCCCATTATTATCTTTCCTTTTCCCAATTTTTATTTTCCTTATTGGCTGTTTCGGCCTGACCCTAGACCAGTTCCTAACAGAATTGGGGGCTCGTCCATTGTTTTGTTTTTTTGGCTATAGAAGGTGTGTGTGTTTGTCACTAATATGGCAACAAAATAAAATTTAGACCTGTTCATTATTTGTCCTTCAGTTGAGCAATGTGAATGATGCACGAAAGATGACTTATTGCTGCTTGCCGGCTTTTGTCTAATGTCACGCTTATTCGCGGTCTGTGGAACAACAAATGCTTCAGGCAGAGCTGATTAAACAGCACATTCTCATTGATCCTACCGAGGCGGGTGTTACAAACCAGTCTGGTAAGTCCGAGGATTCAGCTACAGCGGAGGCTGTGGTCGAACCCAAGCATACTGTAGATCCCGTGGTAGTAAGTTTGCCGTTAAATGACCCGAAGCTGCAATTGAAGCAGTTGGACCTAGATTTAGCCCGTCAGCAGTATGAAGCTCAAGTGCTTCAATTTCGTATGGTGAAACTCAAGCCTCAGAGGGAAATTAAATGAAAGGAATTGGAGTTGGCGCTAAGGAATAAGCCTGCTTCAGATTCTCTTGTTCGTGGTCCTCTGTCTTCTGTTCGTGCATCATCCCCTGTTCTGCTTCCTGCACCCCCTGTGCAGGCCAGTGAACCATCATCCACATCAACACAAGCACTTAGCGGCTCTTCAGCTCTAAGTTCATCTGGCTTTGATATTAGTAGGCATATTGCTTTAGCCTCTATGTTTGGAGAAAGTGAGGTAGATACATACTTCACTACAGTGGCCAAGAATCTAGAATCAGCATCTGGTCACTTATTGCAATGCAAGTTTGTTGGGAAGGCATAGGAAGTGAATTACTTCAGCTCTTCTTCTCTTTTGTTGTATAGTGAGGTGTTTTACTGCCACCTACTGTACTGGATGATGGTCAAAGACATTAAACATCCAATCCATGTATTCTGTGCTGTAAGGATAAAAGGTGTTTAAAATGACAGAAGTGTGTGCTTCCCCAGCAGCAGGTTCGTACACAGCCGAGAGTGTGTGCATGCTGAGATTGGCACCCTGCCCTGGTGTGCCACGCCTTGTGCCCGAGTTCCTTGGGATAGGCTCTAGGCCTTCCATGACCCTGAAAGAACAGCATGTCAGTGGCACTGATTACTGACAAGCTTCTCAACTCCTAAATATCCCCATATGAGCACCACTGGGGCAATTATGTGCAAGCAGAAAGAACATCAGCATAATTAATTGTCCATACATCACAGCTCAGGACAAGATTTGGAGAGAGATGTACAGATAGTTTAAAAAATTGCCAATGAGACTCTATTCGACCTCTATTTTAAAATAAAATGTAGGAATGTTGCAGGCCATCACCAGGACTGAATCCAATAAAATATTGGAGGAATTAACTGAAGAACTGAAGGTCAAGATTCAGCTGAGGCCCTCTTGTTAAAAACAGGAAGCATTTTGAAACTCTGCAAACAAAGGCTTCTTTGTAGGGTATTAAACACATTCAAATCAGCCTGGTCAATACTTTCCCCTCTCACACCACTTAACTGCAAATATGTTTGGATGCAAATGTTACAATTTCCTTAGTTGTGCAGTTTTACCAAGTTAATACCAGCATCTGCAATGCACAGGAAATATGTTTATATAAAATTTCATACTTATTTCCCCCCATTATAAATTAAAGATAAATGTATTCCTATACTGTCACACACACACACACACACACACACACACACACACACACACACACACACACACACACTATTTTTGAAGGGGTTTGTACTGCCCATATACACAGCCTGATATTTCAGGATATTCTTGTACAATATTCTCCTGGCAATTCATTTTTGTCTTCTGTGGGGGACATGATACTCACTCATCATCTATACCGCTTAATCCTGTATTCAGGGGACATGATACGCTGGTCTTTATTTCAAACACAATGCATGCAGTGTGTTTGTGTCCTAATATACTGGAAAGAGGACATACTGGTTTGATGTCACAAGTGGGGGTGTGGCGTACAGATCACATATTCTGTCTTTCTAAATTGAAGACAATTGCAGCAAGCACATTTTATGGCAGTAAGGGGTTTAAGTGATACATTTTTTAAATACAGTTATTTTTGCTTATGATATTGTTCTTTATTTGTGAAGGTTTTAACTACATTATATTATAATTTGACAAGGATACATTAATTTTAAGCCTTTCAAAATACACATTTTACTCCATGTCCTTTGTAGGGGACAATGGGTCTTGCTTTTTCTCATTTTCTTAAATAACCTAGGCTTCATATGTATTGGGCAGGAAAGAGAAGGGTGCCCATTACTGCCAATGGGACAGATACTTACAACTTCGCCAGTCCATCAAATGACCTTGCCACCCTGGATGACCAGAAAAAAAGAAGATGCTCTTTGGAAGGTCAGGTCTCTTTCAACAGAGACCAACAGTCAACAAGGCTCCCTCAATTGACCAAGATCCCTGAAAGCTGGCATAGATAAGCAAAATATTCCTTTTACAGGCCAGTGTCCTGTGCGCCAGTTTGAATGCGAGAAACCAAATCTCCCAGGTCTCAGGGCCTTTGTGTTTGCCAATCCCAGTGGTTTGGGGCTTAATTTTGAAGTCTACAGGGGTCAAAACACATTTCAAGACAAGCAGGTGGGGATTGGGGGAAATGCTGTTGTTTGCATGGCAGGTCGCTACCAGGAGGATCCCACCTATACCTACACCGGTGTTTCACCTCTATCAAAGTGCTGAATCTCTTAAAGGAAAACGCTCAGGAACTATTACAGTATGTAGAATCGAATCGTCATCTTCTTTTAGATCTATAAGTCTAAAATGTCCAGTGACCAGGAACTTCAGCAACAGGAGAGAGGTGCCTCAGAGATGATAGTCGGGAAACCATCAGAGACTGCTAAAACAAAATGGCTGGACAATAGGAAAGGTTTTTTGGCATCTTCCATCCATGGAATAGAGCCTCGGGATATCTGTCCAAGATGGTCAACAAAAGACAAGCGCCATGTTACTACGTCTATACCTGTTGTTGTGATAAGAGTTTTAATGGTCGGAGTGGATGACATGATCAGCCTCTATCCAATGTCATGCTGCCTAAGGAAATGACTGTCCATTCTACGTTTCCTTGATCTGGCTGCCACAAACAGTTGGATCCAGTACAGATAAGACCACCAGGCCACTGGGAGTCTGGCAAAAGACCAGACATTTTTGTATTCATATGTATCTTATTAGGGCCCAAGAACTATGACATCAGCCGTATGTTGTCAAAGTGTGTGAAGGGCCCTATTGTTTTCCTAAGGATTATTTTTTCCATCACTTTGGGCTTTTGGGGGGTTTCATATGCACAAAAAAACTCATGAAAATTGGCAGACTTTGGAATCTGTTGCCATTAGGATGGCTGAAGGTCATACAAGATTTTGCTGCATACACACTTGCACTAATGCAAGCAAAACCTGGTACACAATTAGAGTTTAATTAGAGCTGATTAGAGTTCAGATATGATCTAAAGACACTGATGATGCAAAATTGCAGAGGGATTTTTGATATCTCAAACAGGTCAGCCGTGTCGATGCCTTCAACTTACGCTGAAAAGTGGTAAATAACCTTCTGTGGGACATCATAATGATTGACGTCACATTGAGTGTGATGCAGGGTGCTTGGGCCCATTCATTGTTGCTTGCAACTATATTACTTGTTTTGATGTTCATCGAATGAGGAAAGATAGAACAGAAATTCATAGAATCATATTGGTTATCACTGACTGATTTCATTGTCTGTCTATCGGCAAAGCAAGACCCAGTGTACATTACAAGGGACATGTTATAACCTAATGAGTTTTGAAAAAAAAATCTGTGAAACATCTCACAGACTTTTGTTGTATTTAAAAAATTAAATATGAAAACTTTTTTTTTCTTTCGGGTCTCAGGAGGATCTGGAGCAGGTTAAATTTGGTGAAAATGTAGTCACATGATTTAACCATAATCACATGAGCTGATCTCAAAACAGTGAGCAACAGTATATGACAAAGTAAACGGTGCGAACATGTCAACTGTGTGGAAGTATTTTATTTTTAACAACGAAAAAAAAAAAGTACAAACCAAGAGTACAATACAAAGACTATAAGTGCATAAAAAAGGGCAGCTCCAGCGCTGGAAACTTTAGACTTAATAAACCACTTTCAAATGTGCCACTACAAGGAACACGAGGTCTTAATCCAGGCCACAGATGCTACTTTTCGAAAAGAGTGCAAAATACCTTTCTAACACTGTAAAAGCAAATCGGACAAGTTTAAAAATGTTTTATCTATATGGGAAACATACCGTATTTTAGTTAGAATGGCTTTTATTATATGTATATTTTATAATGCTTATTTATATGTGCAACGTCAGTTAATTTAACATAATAGTGTTATACTATTGTTAAAGTCAATGAAAAGCTGTAGTTTTGTCCAAGTTGTGTTTTTTTTTTCCTTTGCTTTGTAGGCAAACAAAAAACGTTTAAATGAGGTATTGGCTGATTCCAGAAGGTTTCAGTATCAGTATCTGTTTCACATCCCGTTCACACCTGGCATTACCATTATCAAGAGGGAAGCAGTTTGTGAAGTGGTCAGTGAACAACATATGGTACAGGCGATCCACATTCAGAGGTGGTTCCATGTTCATCAGTGGGTCCACTCATTACTCTGTCACCAGTTCATTGGCTTACTTGGAGCACTTTTGGTATGTCCTGACCACTGCAGACTGGGAATATCTCACAAGAGCTGTAGTTTTTGAGAAGCTCTGACCCTATGGTCTAAACATTACAATTTGGCCCTTGTCACACTAACTGCAGTTACATTATTTCGTTACAACAGTATCTGGAAGTGAGTGGGATATATTAGGCAACAAGTGAGCTTTTTGTCCCTGAAGTTGATGTGTTGGAAGCAGAAAAAAATGGGCAAGTTTAAGGATTTGATCCACTTTAACAAGCCCCAGATTGTGACGTTTAAACGACTGGGTCAAAGTAACTCAAAAGCCCTTGTGGGATGTTCCCAGTCTGCACTGGTCAGGACATACCAAAAGTGATTTAAGGAAGGAGAACCGGTGAAGTGGTGCCAGGGTCATGGGCGGCCAAGGCTCACCGATGAACATGGAGAGCAACAGCTAAACTGATCCAATAAAAGAGCTACGTGTTTTAGTGGCAAAAAACGGGGATGTACTCGATATGAGATGCAGGGTGCTCATAATATTATGGCTGACCATGTGCGTGAAGGATGTTTTTAGAAATTATGCTGAATAACTCTGCGACTCTCCATTACTAGCTTAATGAACAGCGACTCAGCTGTAAGAGCAGAGATGAAAGCAACTGCTTCATTCATGAGCTCGACTCTTCTTCATTCAGAACCTTCATTAGCAGACCATATAATTAGAACATTGAAAAAATAAATAAATAAATAAATCATACATCTGCATGGACATAAATGCAGCAGAAGACCATGTGACTAAAACATTTCAAAACAGTTTTAACAACAGGCTAAAGGCGCAGCTACTGCGGATTCTGTGTGTCCGAATTGGACAAATGCTATCAGCCTTTTGTGTAGAACAAGTTCACAGGTTGATGCAAATTTTTTACACCTGGTGTGATTTTAACAGACACCGGAGCACCCAGGTTCTTTATTTTAGCTGACAGGTTAACATGTTCTACAAGGTCGTTTCCTGTTTTTTTTATGTCCGAGGCTGGGAACGTGCGCTTCCTCGCCTGCTTACAGGGGAGAATTTCATTCTGAGGAAGAAACATTACATCGATCCACATGGTCTGTTTTACAGCCATTTCATTTTAAATAATTTTTGTAATGGCAAGAATTATTGTCAAAGCCATGTCAGTATAGAAAATCATATAACATATTCAAATTCAAGAATTATGCTACATAAATACATGATAAATCATCTCTCGTACCCGATACTTATCACTCTTACTATGATTTCTTATTATTACTGTATATATAGTGTTAAGTGTGATATTCTCAGACATAATTTACTCGCTTCTGATATTCTTTCAAATATTAGATTTCCATTCCCAGTTCCACTCACAGTTTCAGCAGAAATCAGTTAAACACATCAATACAATTTTTTAAAAGTATTCAAGTTACATACTCATTGCAAAAAAAAATTTGGACATATCTCACCTACAAAATAAAATTCCTTAACTAAAGAATAATTTTTTTTTGTTTTTTTTTTCTGTGGTGTGTCTTAAATTTTCAAAAGTTTTAATGTTGGTACATTTAGGTGTCTAAAAACTCCTACAAAAAGTAAATCGCTATTAAAAATCAATCAATCAATCAATCAATCAATCTTTAAAAGGACTACATTTCTTCAATATGATTAAATCATTCTGATTAGAGAAGTTCCAGTTTAACTGTTACATGGATGCTGATCTGATACGATGTATACTTGCTTGCTCAAAGCATTCAATCATAATATAAATATAAAATCCTTCTGCCTGCTCTGAAGTGTTTAATCTGCTGGAAATATACACTGCCCGGCCAAAAAAAAGGTCACCACCTGGATTTAACTAAGCAAATAGGTAAGAGCCTTCCACAGTGCGAAGAGAATTTAAGGGATTGGGATTAAACAGCTGTGAATGTCAAAGAAATCCACTTACCAGTGAGGCTAATCAGGGGGAAAAGGGCTTCAGTTTGCTAGGATAAAGAGTGGACTGTGGACCACTCATGTGGTCTGATGAGTCCAGATTTACCCTTTTCTGGAGTGATGGGGGCACCAGGGTAAGAAGACCAGCAGATGATGCAATACATCCATCATGCCTAGTGTCTACAGTACAAGCATGTAGAGACAGTGTTATGATCTGAGGTTGCTTCAGTTGGTCACGTCTAGGTCCGGCAATGTTATGTACTCAAAAAATGAGGTCAGCTGACGACCTGAAATTTTTCTTCCCTGATGACACGGCCATGTTCCAAGTTGGGATTCATCTGGCTCAAAGAGTGGTGTTAGGGGTTAGGGAGCTTGAGACATTATTTTCACACATGGATTGGCCACTACCGGGTCCATCCCCTAACTCCACTGAGAATCTTTGGGATGTGCTGGAGAAAACTTTACTCGGTGGTCCGACTCTCCCATCATCAATACACTGTCTTAATGCAACTTTGGATGGAAATTTGAGACATTGCATAAGCTTATTGAAATGATGACTCGCTGACAAAATTTTATCGGTTTGTTAAAATATTCGAATGTGTAATTTTTTTTGCCAGGGCAGTAAACGAATTCGACAAGTTGCCTCTATGACTGGTTAGAAGTTTTTGCTGCATCTGAAATGTCCTTCCCCTGCCAAAGATCTAATGTTTTAAAATCCAAAGTAAGTACTGGTGGGAGAGAGAGCTATTCTTACAGAGTTTACCAACCAGGAATGGAAGAAAAATGTTCCTTGCAGAACCTCGTCATGTCACTTAACGCTACCACAACATAGGGCCAACATGCAGACAATTTTCCAACAAGAGAAATTGGATCGTGAATACTTTCCTACTGAACATACCATGAAAGTTTAACCACCCCTATCATTCCGAGTCTAGTCTGTTCCGGTTGAGGTGGTCACATGATGGTATTTTTTCCCATTAGAGGGTTCGAATACCAGGAGAAGTGCTGTCACAGTACTAATCCAGCTTCTCTCTCATGTGAATGGCCTGGTGTTTCTGAAGACTACTTTTCTGAGTAAAACTCTTCCCGCACTCCGGGCAGCGATACGGCTTCTCTCCTGTGTGAACACGCTGGTGAGACTGGAGTATAGCCTGCTGATTGAAACTTTTCCCGCACTGCAAACACTGATACGGCCTTTCTCCTGTGTGGGTACGCTGGTGCACTTTAAGAGCACTTTGTTGATTAAAACACTTTCCACAATATGAGCAGCTGTACGGCTTCTCTCCAGTGTGTGTGCGCTGGTGATACTGGAGTATCGCCTTTTGAATGAAACTCTTCCCGCACTCCGAACAGCGGTACGGCCTTTCTCCTGTGTGAATGCGCTGGTGTGTTTTGAGACCACTCCGATGGGTGAAACTCTTTCCACAGTGTGAGCAGCTATACGGTTTCTCTCCGGTGTGGATGCGCTGATGCGTTTGGAAGTTACTCTCCCGATTGAAGCTCTTCCCGCAGTGCGAGCAGGAATACGGCTTCTCTCCCCGGTGAATACTCTGGTGACTCTGGAGAGATCGGTTGTGGTTGAAAGTCTTCCCACACAGTGCACAGTGATACGGTTTGTCTCCGGTGTGAATGCGCTGGTGTTGTTGGAGAGCACTTTCTCGGTTAAAACTCTTGTTACATTCTGAGCAGTGATAGGACTTCTCTCCTGCGTGAATCTGGAGGTGTCTTTGAAAATTACTCAAGTCGGCGAAACCCTTCCCACACTGCGAGCAGTGATACGGCTTCTCTCCGGTATGGATGCGTTGGTGTGTTTTCAGGGTGCTCTTGTGAGTAAACCTTCTTCCGCACTCTGAGCAGATGAACGGTTTCTCTCCTGGTTGGATTTGTTGCTGTGATCCACTCTGTTGGGTAAAACTCAAACCGCCCTGTGAGCAGTGCTGTGCCTCGTCTTCAATGTGAATGAGCTGATGTCCTATAAGATCGCTCACTTGACTAAAAGTCTTTCCACACACTGAGCAGTGGTGAAGAGCCGTCTGCAGTTCTTCTTGGCTGATCATAGGGCCAGACGTCGATAGCTCTTTATCAGAGTCACTCATGGGCATCATGTTGTCCTTTAACTCTAATGTTAAAAAGAATATATATGGAACTCAGTATCATGAAAAATACAAAACTCGTTTAGTTATTAGTATCCCAATGAGCTATTGAATTGGTCATATTACTCAACATATTATTTTTCACCATTTTTTTCCTTCTGATTGATGTGTCGCTCAGAACAAAACACATGAAAAAAATTCTATTTCAGAGTTGATATATTTAATTTAATGGTTGTTTTACATATATTTATTTTTTGGCTGCAGATTGAAGAGTCAGATTTCCAAACTGCTGTGGTATAAGAGGAATAAAACACACTGCAAAATGATGTTGTAGGAATATGATCCACTTTGGAGTGGTCATGGCACTCCTCTTTGCTTCACATTGTCAGCTCATGGATCATTTTCCTTTGCAGAACAATTTCCCCCATTGTACATTACAGAAGCATGTTTTAATTATCCAGTTATCTCCAATAAATATCATTTCATATGAAGTAGAATCCATTTAGGGGTCAGCTTTTTTTTACTAAGGATACAGTCATGACCTAATTTTCCAATTGGTCAATTATGAAATATATCATATTCAGTATTGAATGACCACTATGGTCAGTGTTCCTGGACACCATTTTACTCACTCTGCATTCATTTTCCTCTCTTACAACTCATAATAGTTTACTTCTCTCTCATCTCCAGCCTTGTTATGTTACACACTGCCTGGCCAAAAAAAAAAAAGTCGCACACTCCAATATTTTATTCAATCACCTTTAGCTTTGATTACAGCAAACAGTGTGGTGTCAACTTCATTGTGTGAAAATGATTCCTCTTGCTCCCAGAACTGATCTTTGACACTTTGAGTCCTGGAATACACCCGTTCCATCAGGGAAGAAAACTTCCATAGATGTGATAACCTGGAGATTCAGTACATTCATGTGGTCATGGGACTTCATTTTATTTCCATATCAGTAAATACAAAATGGACTCATCAGGTCACATGACCTTTTTCCATCGCTCCAAAGTCCAGTCTTTATGATCCCTAGCAAACTGAAGGGTTTTGTCTTATGAGTCTCACTAACAAGTGGTTTTCTTATGGACACACAGCTGTTTTGTCCCAATCCTGTGAGTTCTCATCACATTGTGTGTGCAAATGTGCTTACTTCACTATGAAACATAGTTCTGGTTTTTACTATTGATCATTTAAGTGTTCTCTATTCATGATTTTCTTTCTGACCACATTTCTTCCACAAAGTAATAAAAGTGCAGCACAGTCCTTAAACGTTTAATAATGTATTGGAAAGTTCCTAACCTAGTTCCAGTAATTCTGCTTAATTTTTTCGATCCTTGATGCAGGACAATAATTCGACCCTTCTGTAGTGGTGACTTTGTTTGGCCAGGCAGTGTATTTTAAAACAATAACTCCCCCCCCCAAAAAAAACCTAGTACAAACCTTCACAATCTCAAGAACTTCCACACAATTTCAATGCAGTTGCTATACAGGTTCATGTTCACCTTAGTGACATTAAACTGTTTAAGTCATTTGAGTCTGAGTTACAGTACATCCTGTCCATATTAAAGAACAGTGAAGCACCTGCATAAGTAAAAGTCCTCATTGATCTCCTAATGCCCGCTGATCTCTGACTCAGACTGTGTAACTTGATTTGATTATAGCCTTTGAAAAGGGTTCACACGATATTTGGTTAAGCAACTGAGATGCCCCAGCAATACCAAATTTATCTGAAAACCTTTCACTTTCAGTCTTTCCATAACAGCAGTGGTGTTCATCAAGGCTCTGTCCTAGGCCTCACTTTGTTTTTATTCCCATTGTTAAACAGATGATAGACAACTTTTTTTCCAAAAAGCCTGACTCTCCCCCTTCATGATTTTTGTTTGTTTATTTGTTTGTTTGTATATTTGTCACACAGATTATTAAACAAAATTTTATATTACACAAAGATAACCAGATTAAATACAAAATGCAGTCCAACACTGTCCAAACTCACCTGGCCCTGGTGAAAAGTAATTGGTCCCTAAACCTAATAACTGGCTGTGCCATCCTTGGCAGCACCAACATCAATCAAATGTTTGTGATAACTTGCAATACACATCACATGTAGGTCTTTCACATCACTGTGGAGGAATTTTGACCCACTCTTCTTTTTAGAAATCTTTTAATTCAGACACTCTAGGGAACATTGACTATGCCACTCCAAATGATTTTTAATACTTTCTATTAATTTTTCACATAGGGGCATGTAGGTTTAAATATTTGTTTTCCCCTCAATAAATTTAATTATCATATGAAAACTTGAGTAAATACAAAATGCAGTTATCAAAATTTGTTTGATGATCTCAATTATTTAAATGTGACAAATATACACAAAGAAAAATCTTTTTCACAAAAACAACTTTTTTTATATATATACTGAATATTACGGCTTACAGTTCTGAATACTAAGGTACTTAGTTTTGAAAGATTTAAAGTAAGAATAAGGAAATATTCACATAGAAGGTCGCTTGATTCTGGTGATCTTTTAATAATTTCTTTTTATGTCTTATTGTTGTGTAGTCTTAACACTTTTAAGAATCTTTATTTTCATGACATTGCTAATCCCAGCTCGTCTCTCACCCCACAAACCACCACTGCTGTTCTCATCCCTGTTCAGGTCACCGCACACATTGATTACATCGTAATTAACTTCAGTCTGACCTACCACATAGGCTCCTCCAGAAACTTTAATTAATTCTGAATTCTGCTGCTACACTCTATCATGACCCCAGATTCCCCACAGGCATCACATCACCCCTCCCTACACACACCCCATAACCTTACACCTGCTCACCTCTCAGAGGTCACATGGACACTCTAGTCACAATCCAACTGCATCTTAAGACGAAGACTTCTATCTTTTTTATTTATTTATTTATTTATTTTTTATTTATTTATTTATTTATTTTTTTGGGGGGGGGGGCATTCACATGTTAATAAAAATCATATTATTATTATAATATTGTTATGTTTTTTTAATACATTATGATGTCTGTTCATTTGTTCCATGTTTAATGGGGAAATATTCATTACTACATCCTTTTTTTTTAAACAAAAGTAATATTAAGATGATAAAATACTTAATTAGATACAATACACATCTTTAAATTACATAATAACACCTTTTTTGTACAAATACAAAATACTGCAAAGAAATATTATCTTTAATCTTTTTATTGTACTTGTAATTAGTAATTAGCTAATATTAATAATAAATCTAAATAATGATACAGTATTATCAAGATACCTCGGGCCGGTTTGTATTGAGATTCTGTAAGTATCATGATTTTATACATACAGGGAGTAACAACAAATTTAATTTAATTTCATCTACCAAGGACATGTAGTTACTCAGATATTCATATTTCAAATGAGGTCATGTTTTTTGGACACCTTGTACATATAATATGTATATCCTTATATTATCACGATACCTTGGTGCCGATATGATTGAAATTGCGATCTATAAGTATGAGCACTTTGTAAGTATCCCGATTCAATATTACATTTTCCCCTGATTTTTGTTACACCTTTCTTTACAATTTATTTAAAAGTTTAAATGAGTAATTAAATGTAGTTAGTTCCTTATACTGTTAGTTTTCTCAATTAAAAACCAAGAGAATAATTTACACAATACTTCAAATACAAGAGAATACAAACTAACTTCATATACAAGAGTTTACTGTACCTGGGGGGAAAGTGCTGGACTGTCAGCTACACAAGAAGAAACACGCTCGTAAATATACATATATATATATATATATATATATATGCATGAAGCTCATTTATGTAGAAATCAATGGCAGAACTGTTTAATAGTGATGAGCGTTTATACACACACACACACACACACACACAGAATGTAATGAGAACTCACAGGATTAGGACTAAACAGCTGCGTGTGTGTGTGTAAGAAAACCACTTGTTAGTGAGACTCATCGGGGAGGAAAAGGCTTCAGTTTGCTAGAGAGCATAAAGACTGGACTTTGGAGCCAAGGAAAAGAGGCCATGTGACCTGATGCGTCCAGCCTTACCAGCCACTGGGGGGCAGTGTGATGGTCCAGGGTGTTACGGGGCAATAAAACTGCAGTCAGCTGAATTTGCCCCCACATTCTGCACTGTAATCAGAGCTAATGCTGGCCGGACAGATATGTCAGAAATATATATTATCAGAAAACATATTTAACTGACTGACATCAGGACTGACGCACAGTACAGAACGGACAGAATCTCTCCTCTTTTTATTTATTTATTTATGTATTAGGTTTAAAGCCAGTTATCAGACTCTATTCCATTTAGGATCCAGACATTTAACTGTTTCCTAACCAGTTTCACTTTAACTCACCTCCGGATTTATAGATTCCTCCTCTCCAGATGTTCCTCTTCTTATTGTTATTATTGTTATTTATAACCCGATCGGATTTACCCCTCGCTGTCAAACCGCAGGCAGAAACAGCGCGACTCTGCCCCGGCTGGGTAACTAGGCATTATAATCACAGAGGGAGGAGGGGAGGGGAAAAAAATAAACAGCTCTTCTTCTTCTTTCTTCTTGTGGTTATGTGTGTTACTGCCACCTAACGGACTGGAGGATTGGAAAGAACGCGTTCACGAGAATAAATATGGCCGACATTTCCGTCAGACCCTGCCGCCATATTGGAAGGAGCTACAGCCAGCAACAGTGTATCAATAACAATCAACTGAAGGAAGATTAAGACAATAAAAGTGATTAGTTTTTAAATTAAGTATCGAAATTGCATTACAATTTTTAAAGTGTTGAAAAGTAGGACGTGAGAAACTATGTTGTGGCCACAACTTAATAACCACATAGCATTTAGTAATCTACGGACAAATTTGTTTATAACTGTTGTAGATGTTATAGATGGGTTATTATTCTCATTGATTAACTGACACACATCAACTCCACAACAACCATCATCCTGTCACATCTGGGACATGAATAAACTCACTACCACAACATAAAATCTCGCTCCCACACCTTAGTAAATCGTTTCCACAACATAAGTATCTCCTTCACACAGCTTAGTAAATCAAGTCCACAATATAGTATCTCTCTTTCCCACAGTTTAGTAAGTCGTGTCTCATTCTTGTGCTTTAGTATTAATATTAATATATGAATATTAATATTAAATAAAGGTACTAAGTATAATATTTAATTTTATACTTGGTTACAAAGTTTTAGTCTCAGGTTTGTTAGGTTCGATCCTCAAAGGCAAGCCAATCCCAGAGCACCAAGGTGGGGCGCTTTTTTCTCCTGATAAATATTATCCTACAGAATTCTGTTAAGTAACGATGTAGAAGCGCACTCAGTTTTTTTTAAAAAGATAAATTCTAATTTCCTTTCAAATTCTAACTTTTATTTGTCATGTACACAAACATACACAGTATGATATGCTTGGAAATCTTATACAACTTTTAGAGACCTATAAGTTAGTTAGAATAGAATAGAATAGAATAGAATAGAATAGAATAGAATAGAATAGAATAGAATAGAGTCCACTAAAAATGCCATAGAGAATACAATTAAAATAAAGATAGAATTCCCAATAAAAAGAAAATACAAATGAGACAATAATACAAACATAAGGGTACAAATAACATCATACGGTTAGGGAATAAAATAAATAATAATAAAAAGGATCATGTAGTTAAAGGGGATAACTTTAAAATGTGCGATTCTAGTTTCGACCACTAGGCGGTGTATGTTATCCGCCGTGTCGCTGTTCCTGCTACCCCGCGCTTCACCAGTAAGCGGCAGTAAAGAGCTGCGTCTCCACTCCAACGTCCAGGAAAGAACAATCCCTCCATGGCATTCTTAGCTTTAGCCGGATGTGCTAACTGGATGTTACATCAAATTTTCATTAATGTCCTATTAAATATTTGATTCAGTCTTAATTGAAATGCCTCCATATGGACCAGCATTTATCTAATCCAACCCTGGGATCTGTGCAATTAAATAAATGACTACTGAGGTCTTAAATGTTTATGATCAGCTTTAAATATTCCTCTTGTTTTTTCTTAAGCCTTTATAAAAATGTCAAATATTATGATTGTCCTCAGTCTGTGTTTAGAGGTGATGTAATGAGTCCAGCAGACACCAGACAGCGCTCCTGCAGGACGTCTGGACCTTCTGATCCTGCTCAGTCAGAGGTAAAGCTCACAAAATACTATTTATTAAAAATAAAGTTTAACAGGTGTTTGTACCATTTCACTGCCTCACTTCTCTACTAAACTTTAAGCTGCTTCTTCTTCTTTTTTTTTTTTTTTTACTAAAACTAAGTCTAGAGTCTTTTCTTTATATAAACTATTGTGAATCTTTCTGATGACCATAAACTACTCGTGCAGACCGAGGGTATAATAAACACCCCGCTTTATTGCATGCGTGTTTAAAGACTACCAGAATTGAATTTATCTCATATAATCCAACAAAGTGTTATAGTTTGATCTATAGCTTTGTGAGGACATGAAAGCAGAGACGTCAGACAGAGGAATGTCTGAAGCTTCACAAGTCTGTGTGAAGAAAGAGGAACCGCTGGAGCTAAACATTTCCAGCCATGAAGACGACCTCGACAACACTCCTGAAGTTATCTCCATTAAAGAGGAAGATCCTGTTCACAAAGAGAACCTCTGTAAGACATCAGGCCTCTCTGGAGTTCAATAACACTCTCCCTTACATACTCTCAGTGCACTAAAATTGTAATAGGGGTTTATTTGCAATGTTGAACAAGAACATATGAGAGTGAATGTGTGATGCCCTTAAACTGGTATGACTGGTATTATTTTTTTCTCTTAAAAATATAAATTCTACTTGTAGTAATCTAGCCCATTTTACTAATCTTTACAAGAGATGTCAAAAATTGTAGACAGCACTGTAGGTGTTCTGATAATACATACTCTCAATCCATACACTTCCTGGTATTATATTGTCCTATTATGTTTTTTCAACTCTCAGACTGTGAGCTTTGCAAATCCTTCTTCTTCAACAAGTGTGAGGTTCACGGTGCACCGCTCTTCATCCCTGATACCCCTGCTCCCATGGGGGTCTCTGACCGAGCCAGACACACTCTCCCACCAGGGCTAGAGATTCGCGAGTCCGGCGTTCCTGACGCAGGCCTGGGAGTGTTTAATAAGGGGGAGACCGTTCCACTAGGGGCGCACTTCGGGCCCTACCAGGGAGAGCTGGTAGACCACGAGGAGGCCGTGAGAAGTGGATACTCATGGGTGGTGAGTTTGTTATTCGAGGAATTTTTCCTCACATGAACTGGACACCACAGATTTCTTACCTTAACCCCATTTGAGAGTGTTGGGGATGTGCTGGAGAAGACAATGAGAATTGATTCGACTTTCCTATCATCACTTCAAGATTGCAGCCAACAATTTACTCTCTTAACAATTACCTCTGGATGAAACTAAATGTTGCAAGAACTTTGAAACAATGACAATGTAAATGTGTAATTTTTATACAGATATGCACGAGCAGGCAGTGTGAAGAGTACATAGATGCCAAAAGAGAAATGTATGTGAATTGGATGAGGTGAGGAATACACCCATTGCTTGGTCATTATTTAGTCATTGAATTTTATTTCAGTTTCCAATTTGTATCAAGAAATTTATCTTTCTCATTTTACTGATGTCTCCCCCATGCTTTCTCTTGGTCTGTAACTTTAACCTGATCTAGGTTACAGTAGATATCTGGCCCAACTTTTACCTTTTCTTTCAATTTTCCCACATTCTTTTAGGTATGTAAATTGTGCCCGTAATGATGAAGAACAGAATCTTGTGGCATTTCAGTATCAAGGGGGAATTCTGTTTCGTTGCTGTCAACCCATTAACCCAGGACAAGAGCTCTTAGCGTGGTATGGAGATGATTATGCCAAAGAACTCTTTGCCAAAGGTCCTGCATTTGACTACCTCTGGAACAAAAAGCGTTTCACCAATGGTAAAGTCCATCCATATGTACTGCAAATCTTTTCAGCTCTATTTAATTCTATTTGTAAACTGGAGAAGTCCTGTCACTTGATGTTTTTCCCCCAGATTAGGCACCAGCATGTTATCAAATGAATTAATAAATAATCTAATTAATATGTACATTATCTAACTATACTGTATACAACTTCCATGAATTCATGAACCCCAAGATTTACTTCTCCTTTACCTCTAGATAGTAAACCAGAACTTAAAGATTGTTCCATATTTTTGTAGTTTTCTAGGAGAAAGCTTTAACTTCTTCCATTGTTTTAAATTATACTACTGTAGGTATTAGTGAATAACCTGCACCTTTTGATTAAAGCAAGTGTGGCGGATCATAAAAGATCAAAGGTTTGCTCAGGAAATGTTGTTTTTTGTGTTGAATGAAGTGTCACTTAAACAGAAGTGTTTTCCATCACAGACATCACGCCCAGCCCTCCCTGGTGGTAACACACACCCAGAGCCATCTTAAATGTTTTGCCTAAACTCTAACACTCATATTCCTTGGGTAGTGGTGTTATAGTATTGTTGTATTTTGTTTAGATTCTGATATTCTTCTATTTCACTTCCCCAGACAGCGCTGTGTCACAAGTCTTTTCCTTCTTTTGTCCTACTCATCTCACATTTACCTAGACAAACACATGGAGAGATGTCACAACAAAGAGGATACGAGACTGCAAGAGAGATCAGGAGAGATTGAATATGACCTTCAGATCCCATCCAAAGGCTTCAGGGTTCAGCCAACATCATCTGGTAGTCTTAATGGTTTACAGAAAGAAAAACACCACTGCTCAGACTGTGGAACGAGTTTTAGTCATCAGGAGGCCCTCAAAACTCACCAGTGCAGTTCTGCAGGAAAACAGCCACATCACTGTTCAGTGTGTGGAAAGTGTTTTAATCGACAGGATCTTCTCCAAAAACATGAGTGCATTCACACAGGGGAGAAGCTGTATCCCTGTCCAGAATGTGGAAAGCGTTTCAGTCGGAGTAGGCATCTCCAGCTACACCAGCGCATTCACACAGGAGAGAAGCCATATCACTGCTCACAATGCGGGAAGAGCTTCAGTCAGAAGTATACTCTCCAACGACACCAACGCGTTCACACTGGAGAAAAGCCATATCACTGCTCACAATGTGGAAAGAGTTTCAATCTACAGAGTGTTCTTCGGCGACACCAACGCGTTCACACTGGCGAGAAGCCGTATCACTGCTCACAGTGTGGAATGAGTTTTAATCGACAGGACGGTCTCCAGCAGCACCAGCACATCCACGAATTAGTGAAGCCATATATCTGCTCAAAGTGTGGAAGGAGTTTTAGTCGACTGGACTGTCTCGAACAACACCAGCGCATTCACACAGGAGAGAAGCCGTATCACTGCTCGCAGTGCGGGAAGAGATTTATTCGACAGGATCATCTTCGACAGCACCAGCGTGTTCACACTGGAGAGAGGCCGTATCAGTGCTCACAGTGTGGAAAGAGTTTTACTCATCAGAGTACTCTCCAACAACACCAGCGCTTTCATACTGGAGACAAGCCACATCAGTGCTTGCAGTGTAAGAAGAGTTTTAATCAACGTGGTGATCTTCAACGACACCAGCGCATTCACACAGGAGAGAAACCGTATCACTGTTTACAGTGTGCGAAGAGCTTTACGCATCAGAGTACTCTCCAAAAACACCAGCGCATTCACACAGAAGAGAAACCGTATCAGTGCTCTCACTGTGGAAAGAGTTTTAATCGACAGGATCGTCTCCAGAAACATGAGCGCATTCACACTGGAGAGAGGCCTTATCAGTGCCCAGAGTGTGGAAAGAGCTTTATTCAACAAAGTGATCTTCAGCGACATCGGCGCATTCACACAGGGGAAAAACCGTATCACTGCTCACAGTGTGGGAAGAGCTTTCCTGACCAGAATAATCTCAGAAAACATCAGCATGTTCACACAGGCGTGAAACAATATCACTGCTTACACTGTGAAAAAAGTTTTATCCGACAGGGTGATCTCAAGCGACACCAGCGCATTCATACGTTAGACAAGCCGTATCACTGCTCAGAGTGCGAAAAGACTTTTAATCGACTTGATCATCTTCGACGACACCAGCGCATTCACACAAGAGAATTCTTATCAACCGTGTGGAAAAATGTTTCTTTATTCCCATGAGTGTGCTATCACTGAGACATTGCATGATGTTAAATGAATGTTTATTATTAATGTTTTGCCTGGTAACTGTACTTAAAAATGCATTCACATTGACTTTCTGTTAAAGAACACCAGCAGCAAACTTTTTCTTCTTTTATGGAGCACCATTAATTTTGTTTCAGTGAATTTTCATTCTTTCAAGTCATTAATGAACACTGGAGTTTTTGTGTTTAATTACACTTGATGGCATAATCTATATTTTAAACTTCAATAACTCTAGGCAGAGTTAGCCTAGACTGTTTTTAAAGCGTAATTTTTAAGGTTTAACTTACATACAAGTTTACACAGGAGCTCAAATAGGGTACGAACATTTTTAGCCGCATACAGTAATTGTAGAACCCAAGTGTGTGCTCTCCAGACCAGGCTTTCCAAACATTTTAGAAAAAAATCTAACAGCACAGCTGGCCATTAAAATAGCATCTGATCTGGGCAGCTACAGAGAGCCAGTATAAAACCATTTACAAACTATTTAGTGTTAGAAAGCATTCAAGACAGCTGCCATTGTTCTCAGGAGTGGACATCCAAGCACATTCACCCCGGTATCAGAAAAATACAAAAAGAAAATCAAACCCAAGCGCTACAGTACATCTCAGACCCTACAGGCCTCAATGAGCATGTTAAATGTTAAAGTCCATTACAGCACAATTAGAAGATGACTGTATTTTTTGTTTGGGAGGGTTGCTATGAGAAAGCATATTCTGTCTAAAAAGAGCATGAAAAAAATATTTTAGCAATATCAAGCATGGTGGTGAACCTGTGATAATTTAGGCTTGTTTTTGCAGCCATTTGTCTAAAGCTAAAAGTTGTTTGAAATTGGGTCATGCAATAGGATAATTATCTGAAGCACACTAGTAAACCTATATCAGAATGGCTGAAAGATTAAAGAATCAAGGTTTGGGACCAGACCATAATCCAATTGAAATGCCCTGGCATTTACATTACTTCATGATTGTACTAATCATTATGTTACTCAAATAAAGTGATTCAGATCTGACATAATTTTCCTATTTTATTTACTAAGGAAATTTGTGGTATGCTACATATGAATAATGCTGTTAATGCAGCATGTGGTCTACCCATCTCTGATCCATGACCAGCTAGACTGCAGTTTTCAAGTGCAGTGTTTCAGGTGCAGGTTCAGCACATCATCAGGCCATCTTACAAACCCACCTTCCTCTCATCACAACCATCATCCGCCATTCTATATCATCTTGTCATGTTCCTGCTGCAATTTAAGGGTTACTCCCATCCTCAAGAAACTGTGCCTGGATCCAGCAGACATCAATAACTATCACCCAGTATCACTTCTCTCTTTTCCTTCGAATTTTTTTTTAATGTATTGGTTACAATCAATTGTCTCTCTCTCTCTCTCGCAGAATAACCTCAATGATCGTAATCAATCAGGATTTAAAGTGGCACATTCCACAGAGACTGCCCTTCTGTCACTGAGAAGCTCTTGCTTCAACCTTCCCAAATTCAAAACCCTGATGCTCACCTATAAAGCTAAAAATGGCCCAACAGCGACTTACCTCTCAGCTCTAATCACACCACACACTGCACCGCGTTCCCTCCGATTCTCCATCCCACCATCTCTCAGGGATCGAGTTACACATTCATCCAGACTCTGTTCTGTTCTGGCACCTAGGTAGTAGAATGAACTTCCTTTAGATGTCTGTACAACGGAGTTCTTGACAATCTTTAAACGACGACTCAAGACGTATCTGTTTCTTCAATACTTGGACTAATCTCCATCTCACCTAACCCCCCCAAAAAAAACCTTCCCAACTGTGTTTGACTGATGGTTGAAAAGGGCATCTGGCGTAAAACCTGGGACAAGTTGTTGTGCGAATGATCCGCTGTAGCGACCCCTTGACGGGTGAAGACTAACAGCAACAACAACAGTGCGCAAATTGAAACAGGCCCCAACTCTTGTTCAGGGTAATGTAGCTTTACCTTCTACCTCGTGCTCTACACACATTTTCCACATCACTATTTTCTGTGGTATTAACTGGTAGGGAAATCTCTAGAACTCTTAATTCTAGCATTCCCCCCCCCCCAATATCTTTCTCTGAAACCTCTCTTTTTACTAAGCTTCTAGAAACTATGACACCATAGTAATAAGAAATCTCAAGTCATCCTCCTGACACATCTCAAACACATCCAGACTTCATAAATCAACAAATGCTTAAAGTTCAACAGTTGCCATTATTTTCAGTCTTATCCTCAGAGAAGAGGAAAACAATAAGGCATTAAGTTCACAGCAATAACCCAATTCTAACAGAAGGCTAAAAGTCTAGTGTGAGTGCAAGCACAGTAATAGTTCGAGATTACAAGTTGATTGGAGATGGATGATGGTAAATAAGTACAAAATGTGGTGGGATTGTTATAGATTTTACTTTTAACACAACAAACTTGCATTTACAGACAACACTAACTTAGTGTGGAACAAGGCCAACTGGGAAACTAGTTTCACCTAGGAGAAAGAATATGGACGGAAAGAATATGTGTTCAAAGTAGCTAAATTTACTGATAAAACATCAAACAAAAACGACCACCAATCACCCACCTTCATGACTATACAGAGCAAACATTTGGACAACTGATGATCGTTGAAATGACGTCCCCCTAACATGCCCCATCATGGTTGAAAAATAGTTCCAAAATGAAAGTTGAACGGACATGTTTGATGTTATCTGATTCACAACAATTTCAAATGCTTGCTGGGATAATATATATTGAACAACACTAGCGAAAAGTCAAACTAACAGCTATACATGAAACCTCAGACAACTGTAGACAAAATGTACAAATGTATCTGAAGGCATTTTTCGGAAACATTCTGTGTCACATATTTTTACCAATTAATGCCGTCCTAGCAGATTTTGGCCAGAGATATGAGGTATTTATATTATACAACTTTAAGTAATAATGAAATGTTATAACGCTTTGTGCATATTAACTGCATTATTAACTGCCGCACCAGCTCTCATCACTTGTGAGAAAAATATATGCAATTTTTTTTTCTCTCTTTCCAGCCTATGGTATGAGTAGCAGCTTGATGGTGGAGAAACATCAATTTCAACTACATGTCCTGATAGTTTACAGCATTCTCACATGGGGAAGTTATAATTCAAACACATTTAATATAATTAAGTCAAGTCTAATTGTGCATACATTGTGTAGGGTTGCTACACCACAGTTAACTTTGCAAACTTGCTAGTTGCATAACTACATAACTAGACCATTTAATGAAAAGTTATCCTAATTGTGTCTCACCAACACACTTCAGGCACACCAAAGTCAAAGCGACATACACTGAGCAGTATAGCTGGACAGAAAGACCACAAGCTGGTAATAACACTGCGCCTTAAACCTGCAGTCTAGCTGGTCAGAAATAAAAGATGGATTCACCACATGCAGCATTTAGCAAAAGGCCTAAACTTTGCCATCACATCCAAACAGGTTCCTGCTGTGGACTTCATTGCAGCTAGAGAATCTGCTATCCGGATCAACAATCAGAAGCTGGCAGAAGCTGAACAACTCCGACTGAAAGTCTCTGCAGCATTAGCCAATGATCAACCACCACCAGCTCTCAACAGAGATGAAACCATCATCATCCTGCCTGCAGATAAAGGAAGTTTCACTGTTGTCATTAATACGGCAGATTATCACAGCAAAGTTAACAAACTTCTAAAGGACCATCACACTTACGAAAAACTGAGAAAAGACCCCACAAGCACCTATAAGAAAAGGCAATCAATTTTTTAAAACAACTGGAAAATTACTGCGCCATTGAAAAAGTGACATACCACCATCTGTTTCCTGGAGAAGCAACTCCGGGCGTTCATGGACTTGCCAACATACAGAAGGAAGCAATACCTCTTAGACAAATAGTCAGCAGTGTGAATTCTGTAGCATACAACATTGCTAAATACATGGGAAATATTTTGGCACAACTGGTGGAACACATTGGCTACAATATCCAGTATTCAGAACAATTTTGTTTCCAAGATCAGGGGCCAAAAACGTGATGCTGAGGAAACCATGGTTTTTACCAGCATCCCTAACACTAATGCCTTAATAGCCATTAGAAAGAGATTGAAAGAGGACAGCACTCTCAACTCTAGAAGCAGCCTTAGCCCGGACCAACACCACCTACGTCACTTACAGAGATGCTATACTTTTACAGACAGAAATATGGTTGTGCCATGGGCTCCCCTGTGTCTAATTGTGGCTAATCAAGAGATGGAGGAAGTGGAGAAGAAAATACACAACTAATTTCCGGGGACTGTCCAACCCATTGGTTCAGATATGTAGATGACACCTGAATGAACTTTAAGAGTCAGAAAGTACAGACCTTCACAGAGCATATTAACTCAATTGGTACTTACTGTTTTAGGACTCTTTTTATTATATTCCATCTTATTTTATTTACTATTTTTATTTTATATTTATTTATTACTTTTTTCCTTTCAACTGGATAACAACTGTGAGCAACTGTAACTAAAAATAAGCAATTTTCCTCTGGTATTAATAAAGTTATTTGAATAAAGTTCTTTGAGTCTATTGACATGCATATCAAATTCACCAGATAAGACATCAAGGACAACAGTTTGGCTTTCCTGGACTGTGCAGTTCTCATAGGGAAAGATGGGAAACTAAACACAGAGGTCTACAGGAAAGCTACAGTCACAGATCAATACTTGCGCTATGACACCAACCACACATTGCAACATAAATTAAGTGTAATCAGGACACTGCACCACAGGGCAGAGAACATCCCTTCCTCCACTGAAGCTAAACAGAAACAACACAAGCATCTAAAGGCAGTGCTCAAGACCTGTGGATATCCTAAGTGTGCCTTCAACAAAATAGCTTCCAGATCCACAGGAGGATGACCGAGAGCTGAGACCCAGACACAAAAGAAAACTCTTATCATATATGTGGCTTTAGTGTCAGAAAAGCTAAAAAGGATTTTTGGAAATCAAAATATACCAGTTCAGTTCAAACAAACCAACGCTCTAAGACAGAGACTCATACCGGACACCAAAACATAGGAAAAAACATTATAATAGATGTGGTTCAATGCAGTGAAGAGTATTCAGAGCTCTACATTGGGGAGACAAAACAACCTCTTCATAAAAGGATGCATCAACACAAAAGACTTTTGTCATCCTAACAGCTCTCCCCCCCTACTCTATAACAACCCTTCATCCTGTGAAGGCGAGGCCTTCCCCATTGTTCCGTTTCAGATAAGGAAGGATCTTTGACCTTGGGGACTTAAAGCGAGGAACCTTTCACCACTGTGTAAAATAAATTAAATACATTAATTAAATAATAATAATAATAATAATAATAATAGTCACCATCAACATCATCTGATTGTAGCGGGGTCTCAGTTCATCATCTGATTGTAGCAGTATTAGGCAAATACTACCCCAGATGAACAACATCAAATTTATTAACTACATTTATTTAACAAAAAATTAAGCCCAAAAGAAAAAAAGAAACCATGTGAGCAATACTAAGTACCCTCTGATTCAGAGGATTGTACATCCACTTTTAGCAGCAATAACTTGAAGTAATCATTTCCTGTATGACTTTATCAGTCTCTCACATCATTTTGATCTATTAGTCTTTACAACATTGCTTCAGTTCATTCAGCTGATGTTCTACAATTACTGTAGCCTATATTTTACAGTTTTAAGCTATTTAAACAATATATACATTAGCTAAAATTATTATATATGCATTATTAATATACATTATTCCCCTTATTATCAGGTAACTTCTACGTTGGCTGTACA
This sequence comes from Clarias macrocephalus, assembly GCA_011419295.1. Taxonomy (NCBI): domain Eukaryota; kingdom Metazoa; phylum Chordata; class Actinopteri; order Siluriformes; family Clariidae; genus Clarias; species Clarias macrocephalus. The sequence continues at coordinate 28,551 of JAAGKR010003384.1, read as the reverse complement.
CTAGAAAATTGGTATGCAAGAAAATGTACTTAATTTCTAAAAATGTTAGTATGCTATGTGATATCCTGTGTGTAAATTTGTGTGAATTTAACCTTTAAAACTAGGCTTTAAAACATTTAACCGTCCAAAACATTCACTGGAACAGAATTAATGGCGATTTAATAACGGAAGGAAAAGTGTGCTGCTGTCTTTCATTCACAGAAAGCCAATATGAATACATTTTTAAATACAGTCATCAAGCAAAACAGTGATAATAAACATTCATTAAGCAATGAAAAATCATGCAATGTTCCTTTCCTCGTGTAAATGTGCTGATGAGGTTATAGAAGCACAGAAGCTATGTTCATCTTTAAATAGAAATAACATAAATGAACTGTATCAGTCAGGATTTAGGCCCCTTCACAGCACAGAGAAAGCACTTGTTAAAAGTAGTAAATGACCTCCTATTGGTCTCTGATCAGGGTTGCATCACTATACTTGTGTTCTCAACCTCAGTGTATCTTTTGACACCATTGATCATAGTATTCTCCTTCACAGATTAGAAAATGTAGTAGAAATTAATGGAACGGCCCTCTCCTGGCTCAGATCCTATTTGACTGAGCGTTATCAGTTCGTAGATTTAAATGGTGACTATTCTGCATGTTCTCAAGTGGAGTTTGGTGTTCCACAGGGTTCAGTTTTAGGCCCACTGCTTTTTTCTCTTTACATGCTTCCTCTGGGCAACATAATTCGTAGGCATGGTATTAGTTTTCATTGTTATGCTGATGACACACAGTTAACCAGCTTACTAAAGTTGAGGAATGTGTGCAGGACATAACCCTTCCTTGTGCTTAATCCTGATAAGACAGAGGTTCTAGTCATAGGACCATAAGTGGCTAGAAGTAAGCTTTTTGATCACACTTTAACTTTAAATGGCTTTTCTGTTCCATCAAGTGCAACAGTGAAAGACCTCGATGTGATTATAGATTCCAGCCTTTCATTTGAAGCTCATGTAGATACTATTACCAGGATAGCATTCTTTCACCTTCGCCAAGATAAGGAATATATTGACACTAAACAATGCAGAAAAAGTAGTTCATGCTTTTATCACCTCTAGGTTGGACTATTGTAACTCCTTACTGTCTGATTGTTCAACTAGGTGCATAAATAAGCTTCAGTTAGTCCAAAATGCAGCAGAGTGGGTCCTCACTAGAACCAGAAGATACAAGCACATCGCCCCTATCTTATCTACACTGCATTGGCTCCCTGTGAAATTTCGCATTGATTTTAAAATACTACTATTTACGTATAAAGCATTAAATAGTCTCGCGCCACAGTATCGGAGTGAACTGCTAGTGTCTTACAATCCACCATGCCTACTTTGATCAAAGGATGCAGGCTGCTCGTCAGTACCGCGTATTTTGAAAACTGTAGCAGGGGCAGAGCTTTTTCTTACAAAGCCCAAAAGTTATGGAATAGTCTTCCAATTAATGTTCAGAACTAAGACACAGTCTCTGTGTTTAAGTCGAGGCTCTCTCTCCTCTCCTCTCTCTTCTCCTCCTCTCTCTCTGTCAAGCTATACATGTCGCTCCTGAGCTGCCAGTGATACAGACCCCCTCTGTCCTCTGGACCTGTTTCACTCGTCCTGGTGTCTTGCTTCTGGCTGGAGATCTCTTCCCATGGTTGCTCCGTGTGGTCTGTCTAGGATTCTTGTGGTGACTGGGGACGGTTTCACTTTTCCACAATGATGGTCCTGGCCTCGGCTGATGCTGACAGCTGTTCTCTAAGGAGTCATGACTGCAGTTGCTCGTTAGTTCAGGATTGGAGTTTCCTATAGTCTACATGAGCCTCCAATAACAAACTGGAATCAATATTAACTTAAAGACATCTGAACTTCCAGTCTCACACAGTATGATGCTGATCCATCCCTGCTATCCATTTTCACCCAAATGAGGATGGGTTGCCTGTGGAATCTGGTTCCTCTCAAGGTTTCTTCCTACTCAGGGAGTTTTTCCTGACCACTGTCGCCGTCATCCTCAGCTTAATCATCAAGGATAATCTTATCATTTTGATTCATTCACATTTCATACAAACTTAAATAATTCTTTTGACTGTGTAAAGTTGCCTTGTGACAATGTCAATTGTTAAAAGCACTATACAAATAAAATTTAATTGAACTGAATTGAATAAAGTTGAAGTCTCTGTCGATTAAAGTACTTTCCTCATTCTGAGCACAGTGATGTGGCTTCTCTCCAGTGTGAAAGTGCTGGTGTTGTTGAAGAGCACTTTGATGGGTAAAACTCTTTCTACACTGTGAGCACTGATGCGGTTTCTCTCCAGTGTGAACACACTGGTGTTGTTGAAGGTGATCCTGATGATTAAAACTCATTTCACAATATGAGCCGTGATATGGCTTCTTGCCAATGTGAACACGCTGGGGTTTATCTCCGGTGTGAATGCGCATATGTTGCTGGAGATGATCTTGTCAATTAAAGCTCTTTCCACACTCTAAGCAGTGATACGGCTTCTCCCCTATGTGAACACGCTGGTGTAAAATACAGAAATGCTGTGAAGTACAACATTGCTACCCAATGTATATATGAGTGGTTAGAGCTTAGGCAAAAACATTCATGATGTCTCTGGGTGTGTGTTAATTCACACCATAGAGACACAGTGCATGTTATTTACTAGTATCTAGAATAATTAAGACAATGGAAGGAGGGTAAAGCCTTCTAGAGCCTCAAAACTACAAAACTATGGAACATTTTTCCTATTCTTGTAAAAAAAACATTTAACACTTAGAGTTAAATCTTGGGGTTCATGACTACATGGGAGCTAAATTTATAGTTATATAATATACATTAAGTAGTCCTCATGTCTGATAAAATGCCAGTGTCTAATCTAGGAAAACATCCAGTGACAAGATTGCCATATAATTTAATAAAACAGTATGTATAGATTTGCCGTATGTATGTATGGACTATGTGCTATGGTGGAGCACTTTTTGTTCCAGAGGTAGTCGAATGCAGGACTAAGTTCCTTGGCATATTCTTCTTCATACCACACTAAGAGCTCCTGTCCTGAGTTAACAGGTCGACAGCAATGAAACGGAATGCGCCCTTGATACTGAAATGCCACAAGATTCTGTTCTCCATCATTACGGGCACAATTTATATACCTAAAAGAATGTGAGAAAGTAAAAGAAAAGGTCAAAGTTGGGCCAGAGACCCATGACTGTATGCCTCTGCATAACTCCAACATGATCATCAAGTATGCAGAGCTTTTTTGCAACAATGAAGATGGTTGAAAGCTCTGTATAAATAAAATTGTATTGAATTCAATAAATGAAACATGAGTTGTAGGTCACATCACCAACAATAATGAGTTTGTAAGAGGAGGATATTTGCAGGCTATAAGCATGCTGTTCAGCCAATAACCTCACCCTTAATGCCAAGAAAACAAAAGAGCTCATTTTGGGTTACTGGACATCAAAAATCAGCAGACACTCTTCCATCTAAATCAGTGGAACTGAAGTGGTCTAGCCCTAGGTTCCACATCTCCAGGCACCTTACCAATGCATTTCTAGTAAGAAAACCACATCAATGTTTTTACTCTCTGAGGATACTTAAAAATAATTTATGTCTTTCCGGAAACTAGAAAGCTTTTATTGTTGCACCATTGAGAGCATCCTGACCAATTCTTTCACCACCTGTCAAATGGTGGTAGAAAGGAAAGCACTGCAAAGGCACATCATTGGCCCAGCACAATATTGGCACCTAACTATCAGCCACTGAACACATTCAGTAGAACATGTCTTCACAGAGCACAAACCATCATCAGGGAATCCTCTCACAAAATCACAAATACTTTTGACCACTTTCAATCCAACTGAAGGTACAGGAACACTGGCACCAGAACCAGCAGGTTCAAGTCCAACTTCTTTCCTATGACCATCACACTGCTAAACTGTACACAACACTATTAAACCACTTAAACCTTATACCTGTATTACATCTCATAACTCTCTCTCTCTATAAAACTCTTCCTATGTTTCAACATGTATTTCCATTTAGAGATAATTGCTTAGATGGTGAATTGTTGGGCGAGATTTTGAATTGATGATGGGAGAGGTTGGAAGTTCTTGCACTTTTCCCCAGGACATCCCAGACACTCTCAGTGGGGTTAAGGTAAAGACATTGCGGAGTAACAATCTGGGCCTTAGAATATGTTCATTTCAGCAAGGAAGATAAAACCATGGCATTCAGTACATTCAGGTCGTCAGCTGACCTCATTTTATCGGCACATAATGTTGCTGAGACCTGAGCAACTGAAGTAACCCCAGATCAGAACACTGCTGCCAGAGGCCTGTCCTGTAGGAACTATGCACAATGGGTGCAGGGTATGATGCACCCATCACTCTGGAATAGGCTTAGTCTAGAATTATTAGACCACATGACCTTTTTCCATTGCTGCAAAGTCCAAAGCTCCAAAGGTGACATTTTGCTGCCTAAAAATACACACATACAAATATTACAAATGTCTAACAAACTCACCACCCAGGAGTGTCCACTGCTCACAGCTTCCTCTTGGTCTACCAGCTCTCCCTGGTAGGGTCCAAAGTGCGCCCCTAGTAGAACGATCTCCCCCTTATTAAACACTCCCAGGCCTGCGTCGGAAATGCCAGACTCCCGAATCTCTAACCCTGTTGGAAGAGTGTGTCTGGCTCAGTCAGAGACCCCCATGGGAGCATCAGGGATGAAGAGAGGCGCACCGTGAAGCTCACACTTGTTGAAGAAGAAGCATTTACAAAGCTCACAGTCTGAGAGTAGAGAAAACACAATACCAGAATGTGTATGGGTTAAGCATGTATTCTCAGATTACATACAGTGCCCTCCACAATTATTGTCGGCCCATATTTAGTAAAGTTTAGTAAAAAAGGCTAGACTACTATTAGTAGAATTTATATTTTAAGGAAAAGGGACACACACATTTCAGGGCTAAACCTGAGTTCATTCACACCCATATGCTCATCGCAAATAAACCCTTATTACACTTTTAGTACCTTAGAGTGTTATTGAACTCCAGAGTGGTCTGAGGTCATCTTCATAGTTGGAGATGTTCAGCTCCAGTGGCTCCTCTTTTTTCGCACAGACTTCTGAAGCTTCAGACATTCCTCCATCTGATGTCTCTAATTTACAGCTACGTATCAAACAATAACAATTTGTAGGATTATTTTCGATTTATCTTAGTTCAAACAAGAGAATAAAACAGCCTGGTTGTCTTAAAACATGCATTGTTTTTATTATACCCTCAGTCAGCATGATTATTTTATGGTCATCCAGAAGGATTTACAACAGTTTATAGAGAAAAGACTTTAGACTTCCTTTTCCATTGCTCAATATGTGTTTTAATGTTTAATGCAATTAGCACAACAGCTTGTAGGCTACCACTGAAGTAAGACTATAAAACAGTTCAAATGCATCAAACTTCATTTTTATTCAGTTTGTTTTTCTCCCAACACACCTCATTATTAAGCTTTACCCGTGAGTGAACAGGATCAGAAGCTCCAGACATCATGGAGGAGCGCTGTCAAGCTTTTGCTGAACTCATTACATCACCTCTACAGAAAGACTTAATAATAATAATTATTATTATTATTCTATTATTATTATGATAGTACGTCTCTATAAACAAGGAGACAAAAGGAAATAAGTGGCATATTTTAAATTCACAAATTTTTTAATCTAAACAGTTTGTTTTGTAATTCTGTTGCTCCCGTTGAAGGATCGTGGACCATCCAATGTACACAAAAGCCTGGCACAGGTTTTACACTGAATGCCCTTCCTGACATAACCCTCCCATTTTACCTAGGATTGGGACCGGCACTGCATCCAGAGGTTGGGGTTTGGGCATTGGCTCAGAATTGAACCTGGGCCTTCGGCATGGAAGGCGAGAAACTAAGTCACTGACACCCAGATTTAAATCTCAACAATAATCTGGTATATTGCATAGTTTGCTGATTAGCTCAGTTGTGTTCTTATCAAGTCACTTGCTGGTGAATTGATTTGAGGATTTGAGAGACTTTAACAAAAAACACACTGTAATGGTTAAAAAACTAGCTGTCTAAAAACAGCATTTCTTCTGTGGTGTTCCTAGTATGCCGTGGATAGTACCTACCAAAAGTAGTCCACAGAAGGACAACCAGTGAAATGGTGACAGTGACAAGTCTCCAAGTTTCATTAATTCGAATGAGAACTAAAGACTAGCCTATTTGGTCAAGAAGAGCACAAACTGCTGAAAAGGTGAATACTGGCTCTGATAGAAACGAGTCAGAACACTCGGCGCATCACAGTTTAGTGTGCATGGTGCTGTGTAGCTGCAGAGTGGTCAGGATGCCCATGCTGACCTGTGTACAATGAGCATGTGATCATCAGAACTGGACCACGGAGCGATGGTCTGATGGATCATGTTGGCTTTTACATCATAATAATTCGTTTGTGTGTGTCTTACTTGTCTGGACAATGGACAGAAGCAGGATGCACCATGAGAAGGCGGCATGCTGGAGGAGACAGTGTGATGCTCTGGGTGATGTTCTGATGGGAAACACTGGGTCCTGTCTCACGCATGGAGGTTACTCTGACCTGTAACACCTTCCTGTTACACCTAATTGTTTTAATCCTGATTAGTGTAGTCTGACTTTAAAGGCCTTATTTACAGCAAGCTAGGATTAATTAAACCCTTTAACTTATAAATAAACCCCCTGGTTATGGGATAGACAGTGCAGTACAGTGTGCATGTGCAGTATCTCACTCTGAGTGATGTGTAGCTTCAGTACAACATACCTCAGGGTTTAGAACTGAAGGAGCTGTTAAATCCACACAAATGAACACAATGACCTGCTTTTATTATTAAATTCGCATACCTGCACATGCAAAGCTCTCAGAAATATGTTCATGTTTGCTCATCCAGCTAAAGCTGAGAAGGCTGAGGCGTTTTCTTCTCTAATGTTTTCTGGATGTTGGAAGCAGCTTGTGTGTGCTTTACTGCTGCTTACAGGTAAAGCTAAGGTTAGGGTTCAGAAAAGAACTAGGAGTTAAATAAATCTACAATAGTTTAATTAAAATCTGTGGAAAATGATGAGGAAAAGAGAAAAAAAATTTTCTGAAAGAGACACAGACATAGTATTGGTATAAAGTTATAAAAGGAAAAAAGTTAGTCACAGAATAAGATTATAGCATAATCTAATAAAATACTATTTGTCTAATACTGAGACCTGCTACGATCAGATGTTTTTTTATTATGTTTTTATGAATAGAATTAATTATTTTAATAAATATAGAGAAGTAAAAGAGGGACTACACTCTCCCTTTCTCATGTGTATGTGTTATACACACATACACACTGTGCAATTAATGCCTTGCTCTGGGTTTATTCTTACCAGGAACATTCGTACAGTCCAAGAACAAATGTAAAAAAAAATTTGAAAAAAACATGCTCACTTTTATGATTGGTAGAGAAGGAGGGTAAAAAAAAAAGAACAAAAAAGAAAAATCACACAAAAACTATCCACAGTTTTGTGTAACATTTATTCATCATCATGCTCGCTCACTGTTGAGTTTAACTCAATATGAATCATATGCTACAGGATACAGAGATACGCTTAATGTCATATTGGCTCTCGCAGATTCTTCAATGCAATAAATGTAGTGTTTGCCTTACGAATGTTAAATAAGCTAATTTAAATAATTTACAAACAAGGTTTTATTGTCCAGAGTTTTAGCTAATGTTAAGCTTTTAGCTTATGTTTTTAGCTTAAATGTTAATAAATAGTATTTTTGACTATTTTGCTCCTTCTGTTAACAAAGTTATAGCTTTGTTTCCATGTCAGTGGGCTGGCGGATTTGGAGACGATCCAGCTGAAGAACTATTTACACTGTCAGTAGTGGTGTGATACATGGCATGATACGGCTTCTCTCCAGTGTGAATGCGCTGATGCTTTTTGAGATTACTCCGGTCAAAAAAACTCTTCCCACATTGTGAGCACTGATACGGTTTTTCTCCTGTGTGGATGCGTTGGTGTCTTTGGAGATTACTTTGGGTGAAAAAACCCTTCCCGCAGTGTGAACAGTAATACGGCTTCTTGCCTGTGTGAATGAGCTGGTGTTGCCGGAGACGAGTCTGTTGACCAAAACTCTTCCCACACTGCGAGCACTGATACGGTTTCTCTTCCGTGTGAATGCGCTGGTGCTGTTGGAGACGGCTTGATTGGATAAAACTCTTCCCGCACTGCGAGCACTGATAGGGCTTCTCTCCGGTGTGAATGCGCTCGTGTCGTCTGAGAGAACACTGCAGGTTAAAACTCTTTCCACACTCTGAGCATTGATACGGCTTCTCTCCGGTGTGAAAGCGCTGGTGTCGTCGCAGATCGCTCGGTAAAATAAAACTCATCCCACACTGTGAGCACTGATACGGTTTCTCGCCTGTGTGAAAGCGCTGGTGTTGTTGGAGACCGCTTTGTTGACTGAAACTCTTCCCGCACTGCGAGCACTGATACGGTTTTTCTCCAGTGTGAATCCACTGGTGTTGGTGGAGACCGCTATGTTGACTAAAGCTCTTCCCGCACTGTGAGCAGTGATACGGTTTTTCTCCGGTGTGAGTGCGCAGATGTCGTTGAAGATCACCCTGTTTAGTGAAACTCTTCCCACACTGCGAGCAGGTGTACGGCCGCTCTCCTGTGTGAATGCGCTGGTGTTTTTTCAGACTATCCTGTCGGTTAAAACTCTTTCCACACTGTGAGCAGTGATACGGCTTCTCTCCGGTGTGAACGCGGTAGTGTTGTTCAAGAGCCCAGTGTCGATTAAAACTCTTTCCACACACTGAACAATTATGTGGCTTTATTCTTGCAGAACTGCACTGGTGTGTGGCCTCCTGATAACCAAAAGTCTTTCCAGAGTCTGAACAGGGGTGGATTTCCTTCTGTAAGACATTGAGCCTACCAGATGACGTTGGCTGACCACTGGAGCCTTTGGAGGGGATCTGAAGCTTATATTTAATCTCTCCGGAGTCACTCAATCTCATATCGTCCTTGTAGCGGCATCTCTGTATGTGTTTGTCTAGGTAGATTTGAGATGCATAGGACAGAGGGCATGTGGAGCAGGAAAAGACATGTGACGCAGTGTTGTCTGGAGTAGTGAAATAAGAAAAATATCAGAAACAGAACAGCAAATTTCTAAAAATGTAACCGATATGAGTATCGTGTGCTATTAGGTAAAAAATTAATTCAAAATCTCAAGAGTTATCAGCATGGAATTCACAAAAAAAAAAAGCTACAAAGGGCTTGTGATGAATACTTCTACTTAAGTAACTCGTCTGAGCAAACTTCATCTTTTATGATCCCTTTAATCAAAAGGTGCAGGTTATTTACTAGTACCTAGAATAATTAGACTACAGCAGGTATCAAGTCTTCTCCTACAAAACTGTAAAAAAAAAAAAGTAACTATTTTTCTAATGGTGCATAAATCTTTAGATAACCAAGTGTTTAGTTAAATATTTTTGTTTGAAGGTAAAGGTGTAAATCTTGGGGTTCATGACTCCACAAGAGCTATATGGTATATATTATATGCTAGTGACTATTCTAAAGACACATCAACTGTCTGGACTCTTCCAGTATGCAAATCATTACAGTTCTGTTTAATTATATCTGTTATACGTATGGATAGACTTTACCATTGGTGGAAGACTTTTTGCTCCAAAGATAGTCAAACGCGGGACCGAGTTCTTTGGCGTAATCATCTTCAAACCACACCAAGAGCTCCTGTCCTGGGTCAATGGGTCGACAGCAACGAAACAGGATGCCTTCTCGATACTGAAATGCCACAAGATTCTGTTCTTCATCATTACGGGAACAATTTACGTACCTAAAACAATGTGGGAAAAGTTAGGTCAATGTTTTATTCCATATTAGTGACAGGAGAAACACAAGTTCTTCCAACATATATAGGGGGTAAATTTTTATTTATTTATTTTTAAATCGAATAGGTGTATTCCTCACCTCATCCAATTAGCATACATTTCTCTTTTGGCATCTATGTACTCTTCACACTGCCTGCTCCTGCATATCTGTATAAAAATGATAAACATTTTAGACATTTTATTAATTGAAGCAATCTTTACCTTAAAATTCAATGAGGTACACAGGAATGAGTATTATCATGAAGTAGTAATTAATGCCTGTATCTTTGGTTCTCCAATGTGAATATAGTAACCGTAGGAAAATGCATGCAATCCATTTCTTCAGAAGTTTTATTTCTGGTGTCATGGTAAAGTTGTGCGTCTTAATTTCTTCTTTACAACATCAGAAGTGTTTGTTAATTTCTCTCCACAATGGGCTCTCAGGTGCTTTGTCATTTCGAGACTGGACTACTTGCTCCTGGCTGGACTGCCTCTCAGCTAGCGACTTGTTTTCAATCTTTGCAATTGTGAAAGCTCCCATGCTTCCTGTAGCTGGCCACCTCAGATGCAAAACACAGATGGCTTGCCTACCAGGAGGCCAGTAAAGGACAAGCAACTACTTACCTCAAAACAAAACACTGCATTACATTCCATATGCACCTTTAGCACTGCTCAACTGCTTCTACCCTCTCTGTGTTTAAAGTGGCAATATGACGATGGCAAAATGTTCAGCAATCTAAGCACGTTTTAAATGTTTCAAAGACATTTTACTGCTTAAAAATACATATATACAAATATTACAAATGTCTAACAAACTCACCACCCAGGAGTATCCACTGTTCATGGCTTCCTCTCGGTCTACCAGCTCTCCCTGGTAGGGTCCAAAGTGCGCCCCTAGAGGAACGGTCTCCCCCTTATTAAACACTCCCAGGCCTGCGTCGGAAATGCCAGACTCCCGAATCTCTAACCCTGTTGGAAGAGTGTGTCTGGCTCTGTCAGAGACCCCCATGGGAGCAGGAGTATCAGGGATGAAGAGGGGCGCACCGTGAACCTCACACTTGTTGAAGAAGAAGCATTTGCAAAGCTCACAGTCTGTGGGTAGAGAAAACAAAATAAAAATACATGATGCCAGAATGCTTATGTATTGTGTATCAAAATGTATTCATAATTAATGGCAACCCTAAAAAAAGGGGGTTGGGACTCCTCTAACATTTGAAAAGGTTCAGGGAATGCACCGCAGGGCATCTGAAACCATTCCTCTTGACAGAATCTCTCAAGATAGTACAGGGTTAGAGGTACTTTCTTGTGCACATTCCCTTCAGCTAGCTTTGTGCAGCTTTGCCCACACAAGCTTGATAGTATCCAGAGCTGGCCAGTCCAGCAGCAAGTGTATTCTATTTACTTTCTTCTCGCAAAATAAAGTTAACCTCAATCAGCCGTTGCCCAGAGCTAATGGCATGCCTCTTTTGAGTGGTTGAGGATGCCTTACAGATAATGCAGATGACCCATGCACTGCCAAAACCACCTCCAGATCATCACATTTCCACCTCCGTTGGTGGCTTCGATGATGGTGTTAGGCGGACCATCCATCACCTTTTCATGAGCTCACACCTCAAACTTTGACACTTCAGTGCACAAATCTTAGTACCGGTCATCAAACATCCACTCAACCTTGAGCAAATCTGCCCATGAGGTCTGACATGAGTCACCTATGCACAGTGTTCATACACACTGGTTTCTCTCTCTTTTTTTTTTTTTTTTAAAGATTCATGAGCACTGAGGTGTCTGTTTCTCAAGGGAAACAATCATAAGCACTTGTCTTCTTGGGCCTTCCACTGCATTTTCTGTATACCGATTGAATTTAGTTGCAGCACGTGTCTTGGGACTATAGTGTACACTTTTTCAAGAGATCTTTACTTTCTTGGCTCTATCTCGTAGGCAATAACATTCATTTCTCCAGACAAGTACAGACAGATGGGATTCTAAGAAAAGCTGTTTGTGTTTGTCCATTATTAGTTCTAATTTACACTGAAAATGACCGATCACTCCCCTTTATGAAGGAAAAACCAGATGGACGTAAACTTAATTGAAGTTGTTTAACACCTGGGAGGACAAGACTGATCAGTTTAAGACCATCCACACTTTTTGGAAAAACAGACTGTTCAAGTTTAACACGGATTAAGTAGCAAATGGTCAATGTTTTGTTTACATTTCAGTGCAAACATACCATAACGTCTTGGCTTTTGCAAACTTTTTCTTCCCAGAAAAAAAATCTCACATCCATTTCAGGGTTAAACCCGAGTCCACTCATGCCAGTTTCAGTGCATCTCACACACACACTCACACCTATATGTTTCTGTTAAACATCGCAAATAAACCCCTATTACACTTTTAGTGCTCTGAGAGTGTGTGCGTGTGTGTGAGAGTGTTACTGATCTCCAGAGAGGCCTGATGCCTTACAGAGGTTCTCTTTTTCATAAAGATCTTCCTCTTTAATAGAGATAACTTCAGGAGTGTTGTCGAGGTCGTCTTCATTGTTGGAGATGTTCAGCTCCAGTGTCTCTTCTTTCTTCACACAGACTTCTGAAGTTTCAGATGTTCGTCTGTCTGATGTTTCTGCTTTCATGTCCTCACAAAGCTACAGATCAAACAACAATAACACTTTGCAGGATTATTGAGGATGAATTCAGTTTGTTATCTGCTCTTAGTTCACAATGTAATAATGCGTTGTGTATTTTATACCCTCGGTCTGCACAAGTATTTTATGATCATCCAGAAAGATTGACGTTTTATACTGAAAAGACTTTAGACTTCCTCGCTATGACGTATAGGTTTTAGTGGGGAAAAAAAGGCTTAAAGTCTAGCAGTGAAGTGAGGCAGTAAAACAGTATAAACACTTGTTCTACCTGTGAGTGAGCAGGATCAGAAGCTCCAGACGTCCTGCAGGAGCGCTGTCTGGCTCTTGTTAAATTCATTACATCACCTCTAAAGAGAGACTGAGAACATGAGCAATAATAATATTTTATGCTTATGTAAATATATATGAAAGTAAGAGCCATATTTAAAGCTGAACACAAACCTTTAAACCATGATTTATATTTATTTTATTCTGTGAATCCCAATTTGCATTAGATAAGCGAAGGCTTTATTTGTCATATGTACATCACAAATCTTTTCTTCACATGTTAGGAAGCTGGAGTCAGAGAGTACGATCAGCCAGGATACAGGAGGAGATAGGATTAAGGGCCTTGCTCAAGGGCTCAACAGTGATCTCTTGGATGAGCTGGGGTTTGAACTGTCGACCCTCTGATCAGCAATCCTGATTGATCAAGCCTGAAATAAAAAATAAAAATCAATAAATCATGAGTGATTTAACACAAGTAAATTAAAATTTGCTGAAACTTATCTGTTGAAAAAAGAAAGATGTTCAATTAAGAAAAAATTAATGGCACTCTGTAGGTGTGTAAAAGCTGGCGAACAAGCAGAATCAGACTCCAAGAAGGGTTTTCACAAACAAGGCGTTTGTATCAAAGGGTCATGGGGTCAAACCCAAGCACCACTGTTGCCTTAAGGAAGTCCTTCCAGTGCGCAGATGTGCAATGAGATAACTGTAAGAAACACTGGATAAGGGACAAATGTCATAAATGTAATCTACGCTCGTCAGCCACTTTATTAGGTACACCTTCTTATTACAGCCTTGGACCCCTTTGTCCCTTTAAATGAAATTAAAGAAAATGTTTGCGGCTACACTACACTCAACTGGTTCCAACTAGCCCAGAGTGTGCCACGAGTATCTCCTCCACACCATTACACCAACACCGTGGATCCCACGCTTTCATTATTATTTTTTTTTAATGCAAAATTCTGACCAGATCTCCAGCAGCAGAAATAGAGACTCATCAGAGCAGGTGACGTTTTTCTGATCTTCTGTTGGTGAGGTCATGTGACATGTAGCCTCCGTTTCCTGTTCCTAGCTGGCAGGAGCGACTCCTGTGCTGTGTTCTTCTGCTCCTGTGGAACATCTGCTTCACGGTTTGACGTGTTCGGGGTGTGTTCAGAGACACTCGTCAGCAGACCTCGGGTGTAACGAGATGTTATTTGCGTTCCTGTTGCCTTCTTTCGGCTTGAACCAGTCTCCTCTTCTCAAGGCATTTCCCCTGAGAGAACTGTCCTCACTGTCTCACTGTTTTCTCTCTTTTCCACACCCTTCTCTGTAAAAACCCTAAAGATGGTTGTACAGGAGATCATTAGATTCAGAAATACGGCACCAACAAACCATGCCATGCTCACACTCACTCAGATCACCTTTTCCTCCCCATTCCAGCAGATCATCCTGACCAGGTCCACTGAGATGCTCTCATGAGACTGTCTGATTAGACATCTGCATTTACAAACACTTGAACAGGTGTACCTAATTAAGTGGCCAGTTAGTGCATCTACAAAGAACGACTTGCAGCAAGGCTTTAACTCGTACATAAACAGGCTACCCATCATAAACACCCTGATTATGGCAGAAGCAGTGCAGTGCGCATGCGCAGTAGCTCACTCTGCGTGTAACGTAGCTCCAGTATAACTTACCTCAGGGTTTGGCGCTCTTAAATCCATACAAGTAAACACAACGTCGTGCTTTTATTATTAAATCAGCCGAACTGCACGTACAACACTCTCAGAAACATGTTAATATTAGTTCATCCAGCTAAAGCTAAGAACGCTAGGGAGGCTTTATTCTTCTTCGGTGTTTTCTGGAGGTTGGAGAAGCAGCTCGTGTGCGCTTTACTGCCACTCAGTGGTGATTGAAGGGGGAGCGGGAGCAACATACACCGCGTAGTGGTTAAAATTAGAACTGCACACGCTAAAGTTCACTTCAAGCTCGAAATGTATTCAAATTTTGAGGTACTTTGGTCTGAATAGTTAATATTAGTAAACAAAGTGTCTATAAATAGTTTTATTTTGGTCTCGATAGATTTGCTGTTGGTGATGTGTACCGGAGATGAATTTTTTATGCAACTCATCCGTAAAGTTAATCATAATTGCGTGATGGCTAGCTGTCGGCTATGTACGCATCACTTCAGCTAACTGGAATCATTGGAACGCACCTCGCTTTTAACTGAAGTTTAACTTACCACAAGAAATGTAGGAGTTGACATGGAACAACGTGTAGGGCATGGATTACTGAGATCAATCAAATGCATTAGCATATAAATGAACTGAGGTATTTATTAGAGTAAATTACTACACACTGCAGTGGACTGTGGTATTTACTATGTTAAGTTACTAGGCGCTGAGGTGGGCATTCGGGGAAAGGTCATTTAAAGATGCACACAGCACTTATGAAGAATTAGCGAAATGAAAAAGAAAGTTAAGCATGCCAGAATGTGGGACAGAGGTGTAGTTAAGTTGTAAAATTAACAGACAAACCTGTTTCTGAGACCTCTAAGATGTCAATTGATGTGTTTTTCCAAAAAAAAAAATATATATATAATATATACAATATATAGCTTTATGATTCGTGGCTAAAATGTGCATGCTTAAGTAAGAAAGGTAGACTGGGTACTCCGGTTTCCTCCCACAATCCAACGACATGTAGGTTAGGTTGGCTGGCATTCCCAAATTGCCCGTAGTGTGTGTGAGTGTATGTATGTGTGTGTGCCCTGCGATGGATTGGCACCATGTCCAGGGTGCACCCCGCCTTATGCCCCAAGTCTCCTGGGATAGGCTCCAGGCCTCCCGCGACCCTGAATACAGGATTAAGCGGTATAGATGATGAGTGAGTAAAAAAATATGAAGACATTTTTGGACAAAATAGTAATAAATAACTTTAATTTGATGTCTCAGACTTTGAGTACCTGTTTAATGCTTAAATGTAGCTGAATTATAACATGTTTTTCCACACTGTTGGAGATGATTTAGGCCGAATAGAGCCCTTTCCACACTGTGAGCACTGATACCGCGTCTCTTATGTATGAATGCGCTGGTGTCGCTGGAGCTCCGACTGTCTATTGAAACTTTTTTCACACTGTGTGCAGTGATACGGCTTTTCTCCCGTATGGATGCGTTGATGTCGTTTTAGATCACCTTGCTGATTAAAGCTCTTTCCGCACTGCGAGCAGTGATAGGGTTTCTCTCCCGTGTGAATGCGCTGATGTATTTGGAGGTTACTCTGGTCGACAAAGCTCTTCCCACATTGTGTGCAGCGATGCGGCTTTTCCCCCGTGTGAACACGCTGATGCCGTTGGAGATCACCCTGCTGGTTAAAGCTCTTTTCACACTGCGAGCACTGATACGGTTTCTCTCCGGTGTGAATGCGCTGATGTCGCTGAAGATCACCTTTATTAGAAAAACTCTTTCCGCACTGTGAACAGTAATATGGCTTCTCTCCAGTGTGGACACGCTTGTGCTGTTGGAGACGGTTCTGTTGATTAAAACTCTTCCCGCACTGCGAGCACTGATAGGGTTTCTCTCCTGTGTGAATGCGCTGGTGCCGCTGGAGATCGCTCTGTATGAAAAAACACTTTCCACAATGCGAGCACTGATAGGGCTTCTCTCCGGTGTGAATGCGCTCGTGTCGTCTGAGAGCGCTCTGCAGATTGAAGCGCTTTCCACACTCTGAGCACTGATACGGCTTCTCTCCGGTGTGAAAGCGCTGGTGTCGTCGGAGATCACTCTGTAAAATAAAACTCATCCCACACTGTGAGCACTGATACGGTTTCTCGCCTGTGTGGAAGCGTTTGTGTTGGTGGAGACCACTATGTTGACTAAAGCTCTTCCCGCACTGTGAGCAGTGATACGGTTTTTCTCCGGTGTGAGTGCGCTGATGTCGTTGAAGATCACCCTGTTTAATAAAATTCTTCCCACACTGCGAGCAGGTGTACGGCCGCTCTCCTGTGTGAATGCGCTGGTGTTTTTTCAGACTGTCCTGTCGGTTAAAACTCTTTGCACACTGTGAGCAGTGATATGGCTTCTCTCCTGTGTGAACGCGGTAGTGTTGTTCAAGAGCCCAGTGTCGATTAAAACTCTTTCCACACACTGAACAGTGATGTGGCTTTTTTCTTGCAGAACTGCACTGGTGTGTTTTGAGGGCCTCCTGATGACTAAAAGTCGTTCCACAGTCTGAGCAGGGGTGGATTTCCTTCTGTAAGCCATTGAGAATACAAGATGATGTTGACTGACCATTGCAGTGTTTTGAGGGGATCTCAAGATTACATTTATTCTCTCCTGAGTCACACAACCTCACATCATTGTTGTAGCGGCATCTCTGCATGTGTTGGTCTAGGTAGATTTTAGATGCGTAGGATAGAGGACATGTGGAGCAGGAAAAGACATGTGACACAGCGTGGGCTGGAGAATTGAAATAATTGGAATGTAATTAGAAATATTAGAAGGTAAACATAAAATACAAAAAAATATATAATTATACATAAGAATAATATCCGACTGATGACTTTTTTCAAATTGATAAAAACATTAAAGATGGCTCTGAGTTTGTGTTAATTCATAAGGTTTGGGGTCACCAGCAAGCTGCTGGTGATGTCTGTATTTAAGTGATCCTCAACTGAAAACCAACATTTCGTGAATCTTTTATGATCCCCCACACCTGCTTAACCAAAAGGTGCAGGTTATTTACTAGTACCTAGAATAATTAAGACAGTAAAATGAGATTTAAAAAAATCTGGAACATTTCTCTCATTCTTCTCTTATTCCTGGTATAAAGTCCTGGCATAAAAACTGAAGGTAAAGAAGAAGTAAATCCTATGTTTCATGACTTCATGGGAGCTACTGTATATATAGTTATATAGTATACATATTATACATCTATATTATAAAATACAAATATTGCACCCAGTGACAGGGTTCGTCCAGTATGCACATGTAATGTGAACTGAAAACAGAACTAAAAAGATTTGCATTATTTATGGCTGGACTTTACCATTCGTTCCACTCGAACACTTTTTGTTCCAGAGGTAGTCAAATGCAGGACCAAGTTCTTTGGCATACCCATCTTCATACCACACTAAGAGCTCCTGTCCTGGGTTAACGGGTCGACAGGACCGAAACAGAATATCCCCTCGATACTGAAATGCCACAAGATTCTGTTCTTCATCATTACGGGAACAATTTACATACCTAAAAGAAAGTAGGGAAGTGAAAGAAACTGTAAAAGTTAGGTCTAACCTACAGTGCCATGAAAAAGTATCTGCCCAACCATGGGAAGAGCCATTATTCACAAGGGGAGAAAATGTGGAACAGTGATGAACATTCCCAGGAGTGGTCGACCTACCAAAATCACTTCAAGAGCACAATAATGACTCATCCAGGAGCTCATAAAAGAACATCTAAAGAACTGCAGGTCCAGGCCTCGTTGCCTCAGTTAAGGTCAGTTGTTCATTATTCAACAATAACAGACTGGGCAAAAATGGCATCCATGGGAGAGTTCTAAGGTAAAAGCCACTGCTGACCGAAAAGAACACAAAGGTTCACCTTACATTTGACAAAAAAATCTTGATTATGCCCAAGACTTTTGAGCAAACATTCTGTGGACTGATGAGACAAAAGTTTAACTTTTTAAAGTGTTTTACATCTGGTGTAAAAACTAACACAGCATTTCATAAAAAAGAAAATCATATCAACAGTCAAACATGGTGGTGGTAGTGTGATGATCTGGTGCTGGGTCTTTGCAGCTTCAGGACCTGGACGACTTGCCATAATTGATGGAACCATGTATTTTACGTTTTACCAAAAAATCCTGAAGGAGAATGTCCGGCATGAGTTTGTGACCTTAAGCGCACTTGGGTTATGCAGTAGGACAATGATCCAAAATATACCAGCAAGCCCACAAATAATTGGCTCAAAAGAAAAAACCCACAAACTTCACTTTCCCCAGCCACATTAGCTAACTCTGACTGGGAGATCCCAAGGAATTACCAGGCCAGTGTGGAGATATAATCTGTCCACCTATTCCTTAGTCTGCCCTGTGGCCTCGTCCAAGCTGGCTCTTCCAAGAATACCTCCCTAGGGTGGTGTCCAGGTAAGCTCCTTACTAGGTGTCCAAACTACTTCAACTAACTCCTTTCCACACAAAGGAGCAGTAGCTCTACTCTGAGTCATCTTCTCATCCTATCTCCAAAAGAAAAGCCAGTTGCCTTTCTGAGAAAACCCATTTCAGCTGCTTGTATGTCCTTTCGGTCATGACCCAACGCTCATGGCCATAGGTAAAGGTAGGAACAAAGATCAACGGGTAGACTGAGAGCTTTGCCTTTTGGCTCAACTCTCTTTTCTTCAGAACGGTGCAGTAAAGCGCCTGCAATATCGCCCCCCCCGCTGCTCCAATTCTCTGGCCAACCTCACGCTTCAATCTCCCATCACTCATTAAACAAGACCCTGAGATACTTAAACTCCTTCACTTGGGGTAATGACTTGCTTCCTACCTTGAGTAGACAATCTATCAGTTTCCTGATGAGTTCTTTCCTACAGATTTCAGGATGCTGATCCTCAACCCCACCGTTTTACACCCGGCTGCAAATAAATCCAGCAAATGCTGCAAGTCACAGACTGATGATGACATGACAGGACCATATCTTCAGCCCACCAAACTGGATACTCTCTCCTCCACGGCTGCACCTTGATATCCTGTCCATAAAAATCAAAAACAGGATTGTTGACAGAGCATAGTCCTGGCAAAGGGCCAACACCCGCCAGAAACAAGCCAGACTAACCGCAACACAGCTCTCACTTTGCATAAAGCGATTAGATGGCCCTGAGGAGTGACCCCCTCTTCCCATACTCAAGCAGTACCTCCCACAGAAAAATCCTGGAGTACACGATTGTACGCCTTCTCCAAATACACCAAACATGCAGACTGGAGGGGCATATTCCCAAGCGCACACTCTGGTTTTGAAGAGGGGAGACACCACCCTAGTCTGCCACTGCTCAGGCACTGTCCCCGACTTCCACACAATGTTGAAGAGGCGTGTCAACCACGACAGCCCCAGAACACCAACAGCCTTCAGCATATCTGTCCCCCCTTCATCCTCCAACTCTGCCTCTGCAATAGAGTGTGGAGAGTTAGGTTCAAGAGTTTCTTAAAGTGCTTTTTCCACCACCCTATTACCTCCTAAGTCAAGGTCAGCAGTGTCCCTGCTGTACACAGTTTGGGTGGTTCCCCGTTTCCCCCTCCCCCACACCCACTGCTTTGCCTCTGCTACCACTGTGGCTGCCATCCTTTGAGCCTGCTGTTAGCTTGCAACTGCCTGCCGTTAGCTTGAAACTGTCTTCACTGTCCCCCAGGAGAAAATATCCCTGAAGGAATCCTATTTTAATCGGACACCATGCTGATTGAGGGTTACCGCACCTTGAAGCACAGTTATTAGGTTTAGGGTCAATTACTTTTTTTCTCATAGGGCCAGACATTGGGCAAACAAAATGAAATCATTATTTAAAAACTTATTAATTTTAAACTTTTTATTTTGGTATTTACTTGGGTTATCTTTGTGTTGTATTAAAATTTGTCGACTTCAGTAAAACCAAAAATAAAGATAGATAAAGTTCTTGCTACAAATTAGCAGCTGAAAAAAAAATCAATGACTAAACAATGACCAAAAAATGTTTCTCACCTCATCCAATTCGCATGCGTTTCTCTTTTGGCATCTATGTACTCTTTACATCTCCTGCTCCTGTATATCTGTAAAAAGATACACATTTATATTTTATTCATTAAATTTATCTAAGCCTTAAAATAAATCACAATAGCAAGTATGATATCTGATGTCTTAATTATATTACACACAAACTACAAGCTCCAAAGTGAATATTGGAAAATTTATGAAAGGAAGGTTGGTTTCAGTAACCGATGCAAATTATTTGCTTCCTAATACGACCCCTCTTATACATATCATCCTGTCCCTTGTGTGTTGACCTTTAAACAGACAGCTGCAAAAAATGGAGAACTTGGTCAGTCCGCCATTTGTTGTGTTTTGTACAAATCTAGAATGTTTTATATCTTTCACAAGTAATATTGGCTTAGTTAGTCACTATAGCTTTGGCCCTGTATGACTAATACAAATTCAGTGATTAGTCTTAAATAAAGAGAACATAGAAACTCCCTGTACTCCAAAAGACTCCAAAAGAGAGAGTGCACCAAGTACAAATGCACCAATTAGCTTTCCACTTCTTAAACAACTAAGTCAGAAGACGCATCCCGTGATTGTGGTGGTTTCTTTCACTCGCACCTCTTTGGCCTGCAAAATCACAGTTCAGCTAACAAATTCAAACTCTTTTTTAATTGAATTTAAATCTAAGTTGTGAACTAACTTAAAGAAAACAGACACAACTGGCCATCAAACTGCTTATCAGTCCGTTGTCCAATTATTTTTAAACCTGTGAAAAAAAAGTCTGCTATTTGCTAAAGCTCAAATGAAATCTGAAAGGCTACCCCACAATCGATACCTGAATGCTTTCGAATACATTGTGGTGGTGTTCATATATCAAATTATGTCACTGTCCACATACTTATGAACCTTGCTGTCTGTTGATTAATCTAAAGCCAATACTTACATTTACACCAAGGTTGGTTTGTTTGGAAATAAAAAATAAAAAAAATTGTTTAATTACTAATTAGATGTGAACACACTGACTTTGAATGCACTAGCATTCATGTAAACATACAGTTTGTAGACGTACAGTTAACTACCAGAGCGGGGTGAACAACAGCATGATGGCAACAACATCAAGACCAAAAACCTTTGCAGTTTGGCTGCATTCAACTAAATCACTAAATCACTCATAAATCAGCTGAACTGAAACATTTGTAAAAGCCTTGGGAGAACGTTAGTTACCCTCGAGCACCTCAACAGGTGGCAAGTTGGTACCTGGGTTTAACAGTTAGTGAGCTCAGTCGATCGTGTGCCGAAAATACTCCTTAACTGTGCGCTTCATAATCCCATAATCAAATATTTATAAGAAGTATTATAGAACTTTCTAACAGACTCACCACCCAGGAGTATCCACTGTTCACGGCTTCCTCTCTGTCTACCAGCTCTCCCTGGTAGGGCCCGAAGTGCGCCCCTAGTGGAACGGTTTCCCCCTCATTAAACACTCCCAGGCCTGCGTCAGGAACGCCGGACTGCCGAATCTCTAGCCCTGGTGGGAGAGTGTGTCTGGCTCGGTCAGAGACCCCCATGGGAGCAGGAGTATCAGGGATGAAGAGCGGTGCACCGTGAACCTCACACTTGTTGAAGAAGAAGGATTTGCAAAGCTCACAGTCTGAAAGTTGCGAAAACACAATGGGACAATATAATACCAGGATGTGTACTGTATGTAACGTGTCAAAATTAATGGCACCCCTTGCTAGACTAATATTAGTAGAATTTATATTTTAATTTAACAAAAAAACCTCACACCCATTTCAGGGTTAAACCTGAGTCTACTCAAGCCAGGTTCAGGGCATCACACACACACACATTCACACCCACATGTTCCTTATAACATGTTTCATGCACTCAGAGTGTGTGTGTGTGTGTGTGTGAGAGAGAGTGTTATTGATCTCCAGAGAGGCTTGATGTCTTACAGAGGTTCTCTTTGTGATCAGGATCTTCCTCTTCTTTAATAGAGATAACTTCAGGAGTGTTGTCGAGGTTGTCCTCATGGTTGGAGATGTTCAGCTCCAGCGTCTCCTCTTTTTTCACATAGACTTCTGCAGTTTCCGACGTTCCTCTGTCTGACATCTCTGCTTTCACGTCCTCACACAGCTACAGATCCAACAACAATAACAGCACTGATTGATTTTAGATTCCTTTCTTTCCATTCCTCATGAGAGGAAGCGTCAAAAGCAGGACTTTTGACGACAATGCCGGATAACAACGCACTCTGTTTATTTCTATGTGATGCGCTGCTACACTAATGCACTTATCCCAGTGTTTCGCTAGTGCTCAGATACCATCAAGGTAGAAAGTTTTCCCAGTACACCGGCCTCCCGGGAACTCCTTTAACGCCAGAGACACGTGAAAATGGCGTGGAAAGGTCCCAGTTTGACTCGAACGCCTCTCATACACTTTCTCTTTACACCCAAACATATTATCATAGTTTTTCTTTGTTTGGTTGTTTTTCTAAGAATATAGTATAATATTTACCTGTGACGGAGCAGGATCAGGAGCCTGAGACATCATGGAGGAGTGCTGTACGTCTTCTGATGAAATCATCTCTATAACAGTTCTTAACAACAACAACAACAACAACAACAAATAATAATAATAATAATAATAGCGACAGTTCCTGGAGAGACTGGGTCTGACAAGGGGGCGTGGCCCGGTCGCTATAGCAACCCGTCAGACAGCTGTAACATGAACTCCTGCTCTGACTTTAACGAGATAGACGATAGATTTCAGAGCATTTCTTAAGGTTTCTTTTCGTAAATGAGAATAAACCTTCATCTAGTGCACTTCCACACTGAGAATCTGGTCACACAGCGTCAGTATAATTTACCTCGGAGTTTAGAGCAGAAGGAGCTTTTAAATCAACACAAATAAAAAACAATGGTGATGTTTTATATGAAACTCTTAAAGTCGGAAATTAATCATTACATCGTTCAGACAAAGATGTTTAAACAAGCTGCGACTTGCACTCAAGCGGCGTCTTCTTCTTCTGCGTCTTCTTGGTGTTTTGTGGCGTAACGTAACGGTCCGTTACCGCCACCTACAGGACCGGAGCGCACTCCCGGATCGTCATCATCTTCTCTGTAACAGATAATGTCGATTAAACTTCACCTTTAATCCACGAAGTTCTTGAAGAGTTTCTAATTCCGTACAGTCTGTAGTTTTATCCTGCATAATTTATACATTTATACACGTTGACACTCCGTACACTTCTATTTTAATTCTATTCTATTAAGCAACCTTGTAAATATTGCAAACGTTTCAGCTTCAAGTTATGTATATGTTTTTATATATACACTTTTATATATTTAAATTAGAGTATTACATCAAATCAGTTAAACGTCAGGGATGTTGATCTGTTCAGGATAGTTAATCAGTTAATGAGATTAACAACAGGCGTATTAGAGGGCCAACAATAAGACGACCCCCAAAGACTGATATAATACAAGTTTGGTACTGGTACGAAAGAACAATAGGATACCAGTTTCTCCACTGTAGAACTCTGAGGCATTCATATAAATCCGTTTTAACTGAACCTGAAGATATATATAGTCCTATTCCCACATCATACAAAAAAATACATGTCAAAAACATCCACTACACTCTTTTTTTTTTTTTTTTAATTGCTTTTATTTCACGCTCTACACATGAAGGCAGGTCCACCGTTACGCTACCTCTTCTACAGCCATCAGATTTGATCTCTTGCTAAATGACCTTTCATTGATATATTGTGCTTGATCCCAACTTACATCGTAACAAGCCATGTTGTGATACATTAAAATATATACTGTACTTGTCCACATTTCTGCTTCATACAGTTGAGTACAAACTGTCAGCTTGGCTATTTTCACATAGTCGTTAATGTATTCCCAAGTAATCAAAGTGAGAAATGTTATATTCACTTCCTGTGAAATAGTCCTGGGCGTTATCCAAACACTTCAGATAAAAGTACACATGCTGTGACACTAATAGGTTCAAAAAGATACTTTTCTCAAAACCAATTTTTTGAATGAAATATATATATATATTTTTTTTACAAACGTTTAGTTTTATTTTTAAGCTCCTTGGCGTTTGTACAGTCTAAAAGCAGTTTTGTTACATAGAAATTTAAACTAATTTTCCCACAATGTGTGACGTTTCCCCTAAATGCAATTTGACAACATTAAAAACAAACTTATTTACTGCAACATGATGCTTTCTGTTCATCATATACATAAATACAAAATGTACAGAAGCAGGACTCAAACTTTCAAGAGTCTTCAGATTACCAGATGAATCCATTTTAGCTCTCGTAATCTTAATGCATCATATAAAAATAGACAGAATATTTATATTTGCTAAACGTAACCTGATAACACCATGCTTAGTAACATTAGATGAGGGGGAACATTGCATCGGTTTGATCAAGACAAGACAGTGCAACCTTCTGCTCTTGATTTTACTCCACATACATTTAAGTAGGGGTTAAGGGTCTATCCATCCACGTTCCATTGGAAATGTATTACTCCCCACCCAGGAGAGATATTTGAGATACCTGGCGGTTTATGTGGCGGGTCGGTTCTCAACTTGACGCCCAATTGTACCTGAGCAGTTGAAGGTAATGGACCGCACTCACGATCCTAACAGGGGGAGCTCAAACTGTAACCAGCAAGCTACTGCTGCACGTTCAAGCATTTCATCAACGGAAATGGCCGACTAAAGAATTCCCAGCTCTACCGGTTTCTCTTGTGCGTGAATGTTCTGCTGGTGTGCTTTGAGAACCCTTTTTTGGCTAAAACCCTTCCCACACTGCGAGCACTGATACGGCTTCTCTCCCGTGTGAATGTACTGGTGTGCTTCGAGACTACGTCTTTGACTAAAATTCCGCCCACATTGCGCGCAGTAATACGGTTTCTCTCCGGTGTGAACGCGTTGGTGTTGCTGAAGAGTGCTGGACTGATTAAACCTCTTCCCGCACTCCGAGCACTGGTACGGCTTTTCTCCGGTGTGAATGCGCTCGTGTTGTTGGAGAGCGCTATACTGAGCAAAACTCCTCCCGCACTCGGCGCAGTGAAACGGCTTCTCTCCCGTGTGAGTGCGCTGGTGGTTATGGAGCGCGCTCTGCGTCAGAAAACTCTTCTCACACTCCGAACACTGATGCGGTTTCTCTCCGGTGTGGATACGCAGGTGTTGCCGGAGACTGCTGTACTGAGCAAAACCCCTCCCGCACTCTGAGCAGTGGTACGGCTTCTCTCCGGTGTGAGTGCGCTGGTGTTCCTTGAAATGATGCGGGTAAGTGAAGGTCTTGCCGCAGTCCAAGCATCGATAAGGCCTCTCTTCTGAGTGAATGCGCTTGTGGTTGCGCAGTGTATCCTCTCGACTAAAACTCACACCGCACAGCGGGCAGGGATACGGCTTCTCTCCCGTGTGAATCCGTTGGTGATTCTGGAGAGACTTCCTTTCTGTAAACCTCTTTCCGCACTCTGAGCAGTGATGCGGCCTCTCTCCTGTATGCAGGTACTGGTGTTTTTTAAAGTTATTCAAGTGGGTGAAAGCCTTGCCGCAGTCTGAGCAGCAATACGGCTTCTCTCCTGTGTGAACGCGCCGGTGTCTTAGGAGTTCACTCCGGTAAGCGTAACTCTTTGGACAGTCTGAGCACTGGTGAAGGTTCGTCTTTTTTTGTTGGATAATGGAATCTTTTGGCATCATTTTTTCTCTGAAGGAGAAAAAAAAGATAAAACTCAGTAACTAACCTACAAACGGGATGAAAATGTGTATATAGTTCAGAGGGCGCCATCTGTTGGATCATAAAGAAACTGCAACATTTTATCTTCTCAAATGCCTCCAAAGTCTCAAAACTCCACAAAAGTTGCTGCAAGCACATAGTTTTTAACTAATTGGCAGCATTTTGAGACTGGTGTAAGTGTGTGTACTAATTTGCTTACCGAGTTTTGAAAAAAGGTAGATCGAAATCTTTTAACGCGTACAATATTTGATAACGTAATGCCATAGAAATGTGTTTCTGTTGCACCATTCGGAAGCTCCTGCACTCGGTACAGAATCGTCTATATCTGAGGCGCATCAAAGGATTACCGCTCACGGCCAATCAAACTGAAAACAAGCCAATTCTGCTCACTGATCAACCAGTTCATCTCTATTACGGGTAGTCTCCAACTTACGAACACGTTCCTTTCCTTGACAGGCGCGATTCTAGGGCGGGGGATGCAGAGGGCCCCCTGAAATCTGATTGTTAAATCATAAACTTGTTCAATTTAAATGTATCTGTTAGTGAACTAGTAGCTTACTGGTCTTTATGGACACTGTAATTGTATCTGTGATTAACGCAGCATTTATAATTGTTCATACTTACTCTATTGAGTGTTTTTTAGTAGGTTAAGCACGATCTAATGGCTCCCCCTTGTGGCAGTGCTGTGTATGCAATGTAATTGGATTTGTACATAGTTTCCTTACTTTGGTTTTGATTTCCCTTTCAGCAACCCCGAGTCACACCCCTATAAACACATACCATATGCACAGACGCAAGCTTTGGAATAAAGCCCTTTCCTAGCAGAAATCCTGGAACGGTGTTCAGTCACCAGTAACTCCAGTGGTGGGAGGTGGTTCTCCTGGACCCAAGGGAAACCATTATCAGAAGGGTAACCTTCTTGATTTCGTTGACTTCCAATGAAAGCTCACCAATTAAAGGTGGCAGCTTGTAACTTTTTTTCAGTGCTAAAGTAATGATGTTAATCTGGACACTGGAGAAAGAAATATAGTCGATTAGTGTAGTATTTTGTATAGCATGTGTCAGGCATCACTAAATGGCGGACCTGGTCTGGATCTGGAAATATACGGACAGGCAGACAAACTGACAGGCAGACATAGATAGAGAGACAGTTAGACAGACAGGCAGACAAACAGACATAGACAGACAGATAAATAAATAGACAGACAGACAGATAAACAGACAGTTAAACAGACAGGCAGACAGACAGACAGTAATAAATAGACAGACAGATAAATAAATAGACAGACAGACATTTAGACAGACAGTTTATCCACTGCACTGTGCTGATTATAAACCTCTCATGAACATTAAACGGTCATTCTACCCGCACGTGTGTATAAAATGAGAATAAACACCGGTCTATATCAGACCCTGTGACTCTGTACACACCGGGGTTTATTATTATTATTATTATTATTATTATTATTATTAAAGTCACCTCTCCTCAGAAACATCTCCAGCGCGCATGCGCAGTCCGTGCACGTTAAAACACAGTGATTCACTCTTCCTCGCTGACCTTCAGTTACGAGATCATCCTGTAAACCTCAGACAAATAACAACACTGGAGCACAAACACACAAACACTGAAGTAATTCCGCGCTCCGGGGTGTTTTTCTTTTCTTCTTCATTTGATGTATTGGCCTTTAAAACGCAAAAATCTTACTCGACATTACTGCCACCTAGCGGACTGGAGAGTGGCGCATTAAATTAGAAAAATATACACAGTACAGCGCAAAAGTTTGGACACCCCTTCTCATTCTGCGAGTTTTCTTTCTTGTGTTCTTTCTTGTGTTCTTTCTTGTGTTCTTTAGCCCAAACGCGTCTCTTCTGCTTGTTGCCTGACCTTAGCAGTGGTTTCCTAGCAGATCTTCTACCATGAAGGCCTGATTCACACAGTCTCCTCTTAACAGTTGTTCTAGAGACGTGTCTGCTGCTAGAACTCTGTGTGCCATTGACCTGCTCTCTGATCTGAGCTGCTGTTAACCTGCGATTTCTGAGGCTGGTGACTCGGATGAACTTATCCTCCGCAGCAGAGGCGACTCTCGGTCTTCCTTTCCTGGGCCGGTCCGCATGTCAGCCAGTTTCTTTGTAGCGCTTGATGCTTTTTGTGACTGCACTTGGGGACACTTTCAAAGTTTTCCCAATTTTTCAGACTGACTGACCTTCATTTCTTAAAGTAATGATGCCACTCGTTTTTCTTCACTTAGC
>JAAGKR010003383.1:41405-75535 GCA_011419295.1 Clarias macrocephalus | reverse complement strand
TTCACCTTAGAAATATTGCTAAGATAAGAAACATATTGGCACTAAATGATGCAGAAAAATTAGTTCATGCCTTTATCACCTCTAGGTTGGACTATTGTAACGCCTTACTGTCTGGTTGTTCAACTAGGTGTATAAACAAGCTTCAGTTGGTGCAGAATGCAGCAGCGAGGGTCCTCACTAGAACCAGAAGATACGAGCACATCACCCCTATCTTATCTACACTGCATTGGCTCCCTGTGAAATTTCGCATCGATTTTAAGATACTACTTTTGACGTTTAAAGCACTAAATGGGCTCGCGCCACTGTATTTGAGTGAACTGTTGGTGTCTTACGATCCGCCACGCCTACTCCGATCAAAGAATGCAGGCTGCCTGTCAGTACCACGTATTATTAAAACTACAGCAGGGGGCAGAGCTTTTTCTTACAAAGCCCCAAAGTTATGGAATAGTCTTCCTATTAATGTTCGGGACTCAGACACAGTCTCAGTGTTTAAGTCTAGGCTAAAAACTTATTTATTTAGCCAAGCAGTTTTGTAAATAGATTAGCCTTAGGTAAATGAGCAGATCTGGGGGACTCATGGACGTAGAGTATTCTGGTGAACTGGTATGTTTAGATGCTGTCCTCCCCACTCTCATTGTTCACTCAGGTTTGTTGACGGTGAGGTGATTGGTTGCTTTACATCTCAGTTCCCCCTCATGTCTGTGTTTCCTTCTGGCTCCTCCCTTTTAGTTATGCTGTCATAGTTAGTCCTGCCGGAGTCCCTGCTTGAACTTTGCACTAATATACATTCACCTCATACATGTTGACTGTGACCATACCTAACTGCCATCTCTCCTTATTTTCTGCTCTCTCCTCTCTCTCTCTCTCTCCCTCTCTCCTGTCCCTCTCTCTGTCTCTCTGTCGAGCTATACATGTTCGCTCCTGAGTTGTCAGTGATCCAGACCCCTCTGCCCTCTGGACCCGTCTAACCCGTCCTGGAGTCCTGCTTCTGGTTGGAGATCTCGTCGCATGGATGCCCCGTGTGGTCTGCCTGGATTCGTATGGTGGCTGGGGCTGGTTTCCATTAAGACTGTCCTATCATTGATTGATGCTCTGGGGACCTGTGACTTCAGTTGTTCGATAGCTCAGGACTGGAATCTCCTACAGTCTACCTGAGCCTCCAGGAACAAACTGGACTCCTATTAATTTTAATTTTAACACATCTCCTGTTACACTGAACTTCCAGTACACATTATTAAGTTGATCAATCCCTGCTATCCGTTATCACCCAGATGAGGATGGGTTCCCTGTTGAGTCTGGGGAAGGTTTTTCCTTGCCACCGTCGCCCTCGGCTCGTTCATCGGGGACAATCTGATCATTTTGATTCATACACATTGCATACAGACTTACTTCTTTTTATTGTGTAAAGCTGCTTTGCGACAATGTCAATTGTTAAAAGCGCTATATAAATAAAATTGAATTGAAATTGATTTGGTTACATGACAGATGAATGGTTGTGAAAGTGTATGATTTAACATTGCATGCAACTGACACGCTGCACATGACTGATAATTGTAATATTGACTTTGCATGGAAATGTTCCTGAAGGTGAAGTAATCCTGAGTAATTTCCTTCACAGAATTCAAACATGAGGGTTGTTGGCCAACTTCAGAAGAAGCCATTTTAGAGCGACCTCCTTATACAATATCATTTGGCCTTATGACACCACAGAAATGTTCTGTTCACTTTCACACAGTTACACATCTACTTATGGGACTTCTTCAATCACAGTGGTTTTGAAGGTGAAAGGGACATGCTGTTTTTTTCCCATTAGCCTAGCACACATTTAATGCAAAAATATTAATATATTTTATTAACAAAAAATATTAAACACTAAAATGTAATATAATGCATGTTGATTACTTTGAAACTGATTAAAAAAGGTGTATTTTTAATTTAGTTGTAGGATCATAAAGACTTTTTTTCAAAATAAGTGCATGTCTTTTTACTCACAATTTTCCTTTTTTTTCTACTTCACTTCCCTCAGATGCGGCAAAAAGATGGAGCCCAAATACTACAGACTCAGAGATTGAGGTGGAAATATCAGAACATCTAAAACATGCTCCAGGAAGAGCTGGGGGTGGCGATTATAAGAAATGAGCCATAAACAGCTGACGGCGATAATTTGAGTGTTCTTATTCTTGTTCTTCTTTTTGTTTTTGTTGTTTACATGGTAGTAGAATTAATCATGTGTACCATATATTTATAGTAGCTCTTTAATAAATGAAAGCCTTTGTTTAAAAATGTTATATAATTTTATATTTTTCATATATACACACTTATTACATATATATTTATTACATATTGTCACACTTGTGCCACCACAGTCCCGGGGAATAAGATCTAGTTCGCGGGATTACTGAGCCAACGCTTTGTCTCCCCCTAGTGTGTCTACATGTGTACTTGTTTTCACTTTAGCACTAAATTAAGTTCACCTGTGTCTCCCTCATGTGTCTCTCTATTTATTCCGGTCGAACCCGTAGCCCTTTGTCTGTTCACTGTTGTGCACCTTATTGTTATGAGTGTGACTGCAACATGTTTGTGCTTTTTTTCCCCCAGGACTGAGCAGTGTCTGCAGACTCAGGCCGCTTGCACTCAAAGACCGCCGTCAAGGTCAAGGCTGAGAGTTTCTCAACCTTCTTCAGTTCTGTTATTGTCTGATTAACTGATTTACTTTGTGGTTTTTTTGTTGTTGTTGTTGTTTGTTTGCCCTCCTGCAATCCCAGCCTGCGGAGTCACTCCTAGTGTTATTAGCTTGTGAACACTTGTCTTTTGCTGATCTAAAGAAAGAAAAAATAAAACACTTGTTAAAAGCATCCAGCATCTGCGTCCACCGCCTCGTGCAGCATTACTTAAAGGATTATTAGGAACACCTGTTAAATTTATCATTAATACAATTATCTAAATCAACCAATCACATGGCAGTTGCTTCAATGCATTTAGGGGTGTGGTCCTGGTCAAGACAATCTCCTGAACCCCAAACTGAATGTCAGAATGGGAAAGAAAGGTGATTTAAGCAGTTTTGAGCGTGGCATGGTTGTTGGTGCCAGACGGGCCGGTCTGCGTATTTCACAATCTGCTCAGTTACTGGGATTTTCACGCACAACCATTTATAGGGTTTACAAAGAGAAGAGGGAAAAACATCCAGTATGCGGCCGTCCTCTTGGCGAAAATGCCTTGTTGATGCTAGATGTTGGATGCAGCCACTTTCAGTGGGGTCATGTGATCATTTAGGCAGAAGGCACAGAAAAGGGAGAGGAGAGAGTGCTACAAGGAAAAAAAATGTTGTTCTGATGTAGCTTAAACTGGAGATAAGTTAAAACTTGAAAATATAATTTAATTACATATTCCCAGCCTGGTGAGAAATGTTTTGTGGCTTAAGTAATGTTTCTAATATAATGCTTTGGATTACTATTTGCAAATATTATATGCTTGAGTTTGCTGTTTATGTAGACATAGACTGAATAATGTTATTTCTTGAAAACTTTGCAATATATATACATGTATATTATATTTAGTTGATAGGCGAAGTTAATGCATGTTTATGTAAAGATTATTCTAGAAATGCACCATATCACGTGATAGTGCTTAGTGCAATATGTGATATGTGAAACAGTGATAAATAGTAATTGTTAGTGGTTTTGTGTACATATAAATGTTCATTGATTCTAACTACAAGTAAACAACAACAACAACCACCACCAAATGTGTATGGTGTGAGTTCTGCACTAATGGAATAAAGACAAAATCAAGTTCCAAATTAATGTTATCATTTCACGGGTAACACTAGAGGTCAGAGGAGAATGGGCGACTGATTCAAGCTGATAGAAGAGCAACTTTGACTGAAATAACCACTCGTTACAACCGAGGTCTGCAGCAAAGCATTTATGAAGCCACAACATGCACAACCTTAAGGCGGATGGGCTACAACAGCAGAAGAGGGGGGTGTATATATACTGTATGCTGTAATTTGGTCATGTTCACCCATGGGTTAAACATATGCGGCATTTAATAGCATTCGCTAGTTATCAGGTTGATATGCAGGTCAATCGTGAATTACACTCAAAGTATCAACTCCAACTATGAAGTCTGATTTCATTTGCTGGGGAAATAAAATTTAGGCAGAGACGTCCACACTGTCTTGTTAATTCATCTAAACCCCCTACAGTATTTGCCAACAGCGACCCAGTTTGATAAATTCACACATATCTTGAATGAAAGGTGAGAAGAGATTCAGCAGAATCTTCTGACACCGTACTTGCTCTGAAGGACTATATTCGACAAGTATATAGAGAATAAGAAAATATATATATTTATAATAATATAATAATTAATTAAATAATACAATTATATCAAATAAGAACTTATCAATGTGCTGTTTTTTATGACCCTCACATGCCCTCCTGTTTTTCCTAAATGACACCATAGGCAAAGACAATTTGCTTTGCATAAGAAAATCGGTTTTGCTGTATCATGTACTTGGCGTCTATGGTCATATGAGGGCACATTTAATTCTGTGCGCATTTAATTTCCAAGTCAAATAATTTTCCTTTCATTTAACTTGAGGTGAATTAGATGAAAATGGTCAGTAATTCGGCTCCAGGTTTTGCCGTTTTAGGATCAGATAAATAGCACTGCTAAAAGTATACATGATACAGGCCACACATATATGATCTTCATTACATTAGAAAATATTAAAGCAACCTGCATTTATTTTAAAGAAAGATACCACAGTCACCAATTTAAAGCTAAACATTTTCATAAATAATAGATTATGTTTCTGTTATTTGGACAAGTATTTCTTACACTGCTAGAGGACTTGTAAGAAATGAAATGTAATTGACTACACACATCCACAATAAATTAACTTGGAACAAGTTGCTTAAAAAGGACTATGCTTAGACTATGAACAACACTGGGGATTTCTGTAAATACACAACATTACAGGCAGACACAGAAAGATTGGCAGGGAACTGGGCACATATGGCAAACTGGGCAAACTTTCCTGTATCTTTGGCCTACTTTACATAAAACCTTGATCAACCTTCCCATAATCCTTGGAGTCAGTTTGATTCCATTCACTGTTTAACATCTGCAATTAAATATAACACTTTTTTGCCTTATATTTAATAACTTTATAGTTCCTGAGTTGCCTCCATTAAATTGTAAAGTTAACATGATTATATGTTTTTAATGCACTATAAAGATCTGGCCATTAAGAACGCACGTTTTGAAAAAAAAAAGGAATCTTGCGCGCTTCCGTCGCAGCTCGCAGTAAGCTGTGAAAATGCCGTTCATTACCTGTAGGGGGCCTTCGTGTTTCAATCTGAAGTGTACTGAAGCCAAATGTGTTCTCTCTCTTAGGCGGCCATTGACAGCAAGCGACAGAGCTCATAAACGTGTCGAGCTCAAACTTTAAATACTGATATGTATTTATTCTTCATTTTCTTCTCTCCTGCAATACTCTCCTCCTCTCCTACCTCTTTGACTGCACTTTCTCCATTCAGTATTATTATCATGAATAGTAGTAGTGAAAACTACGGCTGATTAACTGTCTCTCTGCAGTGATTAAAACAGCAGATTCATTTCATTTGGGATATTTCTAACAGGCATCTACTAAATAATAATAAATAGTTAAAATAACTCAGCACTTTAACATTTAAAAATATTCCATTTTTAAAATAGCATACTGTAGGTGAAATTGTGTATAGCTTATGGTAAATAAATTCTCAGACTCTTCCACTGCAAATATAAAAAAAACAGTAACAATGTCAGTTTTAGAATCCGTAGAAGCTCAGTGGTCCGGACAAAACCTCTCGCGGGGAGCCTTTCCCTGAATTCGCTGTTTTCACGGGGGTGGGCATCTCGGTTTATTCATACAGATGTACAGTACCTATTTACAGTACATGGAATTTTACGGGGTTGTCACTGAACGATTTATCCTGACAAAGAGCAATATAAGAACAGTGCCAGCTGGCACACCTTAAAAATAATTCGGCATCTATTTAGAGTCTAAACTACTATTGTTTACTTACAATATTTGTTAATGCATTTTTAAATGAGGCTTGGGCTCCGAGACGTTGAGCCTACTGTAATCAGAGCTCTACCGCCCGTTCGAGTGTAATTCATAAATTATGTTTATAATAATGAAATGAGATGCACTAAATTGTGCTTTAAATTTAATCTACAATTCATTTCAAACCCGCGGCTCGCAGTTTCACTTTACAAACGGCAGCGTTTTGATCAAAAGGTGATAAATGCATGCACTTTACCGATAAAAATGCAGACATACTGCATTGATGGATGGATGTTGTTGATAAATAATGATTATTATTATAATAATGATAAATAAATAGCTGTCCATCTTTTTTGAGTTTATCTTTTCAGTTTATTATACACCTCTGCACCACTTATTATAATAAATAGTTTTAAATGTTACTAAAGGTACCATAGAAAGAAAAATATATATATACATGGTCATGTGTGTGTATATACATACATGACCAAATTACTGCAACACTGGAACATGAGGATTTAAGAATTTAAATAAAGACGAATATACTTAATGTGTTAAAATATTGGATTTTAATTTAAAAGCCACACATATATGTGTGTGTGTGTGAAATGTATTTATATATGTAGCATTTAAATTCAAATCCAACATTTTAATTTTAATCAATCTGCATTTGAAAATATTCACTAAATTCGTGAATTACACTCAAAGTATCAACTCCAACTATGAAGTCTGATTTAATTTGCTGGGGAAATAAAATTTGGGCAGAGATGTCCGCTCTGTCTTGTTAATTCATCTAAAACCCCTACAGTATTTGCCAACAGCGCACCCAGTTTGATAAATTCACACATATCTTGAATGAAAGGTGAGAAGAGATTCAGCAGAATCTTCTGACACCGTGTTTGCTCTGAAGGACTATATTCGACAAGTATATAGAGAATAAGAATTGTATTCATAATAAGATAATTATCATTCAAAGCTGAAGTAGTTAAATATGCTTATACTGTAGATACGTAGGTTATATTTAAGTACAATTGCAAGTAAATTACAATCTGCATGTAATGTAAAATATGAATAAAACAGTATTAAACACACATATATGATATGGGAGTATATACAATGAAAAAGCTATTTACACGAGTGCTCAAATGTAAAGCAAACGCAATTATTAATTTATTGTGTATATTTAACTTCATTTAGCCATTTAAGTTACATGAAAAAATAATGTGCCTGCCAGCCCACTATGCTTAAATTTGTATTTTGCCAGCAAAACAAACATAAATAGAAACAAATAAAATGTTTAAATGGTGTCATGCACACTCGTAACATGACCGGCACTAGGACCCGGAAATAGTACGGTCGGGTTTCCAGGAAGCATAAAAGGAGACAAAATGGCGCTTCACATTGCTCAGTCATTGAGTTTGCCCATGCCTTTGCTGACGCTACGCCGACTATTCTGTGAGTACTCACCGATTCGGGTTGCTTCTTTGATTGAGTGTGTGTTGCTAGAACGTGGGTTTACTTGTGTAGATCCTTGCTCTTCGTGTAAGAGAGTTCTTAGACTAATCGCATGGTTATCCTGCCTATTCGTGCTGCTTCCACGTTTGGGTTTACCATCCACGCTACACGGGCTACCTGCTAAGGCTTTTCTGTTTATCCTTCGGTTGCTCGTGACAGAATGACCGAGCCAAAAGCAGTAAACCGAGTGGAGTTTGCTCGCCTTTGTGATGTGGTTGACCAACATGCCGAACTGATCAATAAGCTCCGTGGTGAAGTCGCATCTCTCCAAAAGGACCTCCAAGACATCGTGGCCTTGTTACGGCAGGAGAACGCGACCCTCCGCGGGGTGGCTGCTCAGTCGGCTGTTGTCACGCCCGTCGCAGCGGCTGCAGCACCGCCCCCCTCTTCTTCTGATGTTTTCATAGCTCTACCGGATAAGTGGGATGGCACAGATGGGAAATGCAGACTTCTTCTAACCGCATTGGATCTTGTGTTTGAGTTCAATTCCACCAGATACTCCACAGACTGACTGCGCATTATGCTTCTCGTCTCGTTGCTATCCGGGTAGGCTGAGTGGGCCACGGTGGTTCTCCGATCAGATTCAGACACTGCTTATTCATATGGAGAATTCACCCATCAACTAAAGCTAACATTTGAACATCCTGCTGCTGAGGTGGAGACCGATATGAAATTGTACGATCTGCGGCAGGGAGGGTCGTCCGTGAGTCGCTACACTGTGGATTTCCGTACTCTTGCCGTGCAGACCACCTGGGGAGACACCACCCTCCGGACGGCCTACTACGAGGGACTGGTTTCACGCATAAAAGATGAACTCGCCGGACGGGAGCTTCCGACCACACTGGAGGGACTAATTCAGCTCGCTCTCCGGATTGACCAGCGCCTGCTCTCCTGTCCCCTGAGGCCAGCCCCCCCGGACCCTGCCGCCCATCACAGCATCTTTTTCACACGCCACATCCCGACCACCAGCCTTCACCACCACCGCTATGGCACCCACGGGATCTCCATCTCCCGCAGTGGTTGACACTGGAGCCAGGGAACCCATGCAATTAGGACGCGCCTCCTTGAATGCTGCTGAGCGAGAACGACGCTTCAGGGAGGGACTTTGTGCCTATTGTGGGTCAGGAGCGCACCATAGAGCCATCTGCCCTTTTTACCCAGGAAACGCCCAGGCCCAGTGAACCATGAAAGCAGTTCACCGCGCTCCCTCCATCTCTCCACAAATGCGCCCTGCGTCTCTCATCTCATGGTTCAGGTACACCTCCAATTTGGCCACAAACGAGTCAAAAGTTCTGCGTTCATCGACTCCGGTGCCGCGGGAAACTTTATTGACTCTTCATATGCCAAAAGATTGGGGTTGGAGACTGAAGCGTTATCCCAGCCACTTTGGATTACATCTGTCGATGGTCGGCCCCTCTCCTCCAGCACCATCATTGCCCAGACTCGACCCATAACCTTCATCATCGACCAACACCAGGAAACAGTCCGATTTCACCTCACCTCACGATCTCCTCTCCACCCATCATCCTCGGACGGTGAACTACGTCCTTGTGTCGGCTATCAGGGGCTCAACAACATCACCATAAAAAACCGACACCCATTGCCTCTTACCAACTCTGCCCTGGACGCCCTCTCTGGTGCCACTATTTTTACAAAGTTGGACCTCCGGAGCGCCTACAACTTGGTGCGTATCAGAGAGGGCGATGAGTGGAAGACGGCATTCATCACCCCCACTGGACATTACGAAAGTTTAGTCATTCCATTTGGTCTCTGTAATGCACCAGCAGCTTTTCAACGTTTCATCAACGACGTTCTCCGAGACATGTTGGGGCGATGGGTATTCATCTACCTGGACGATATCCTTATCTACTCTCGCTCCGTTGAAGAACATGTTCAACACATCAGAGCGGTTCTTAAGAGACTGCTCGCTCACCAGCTGTACTGTAAGTTGGAGAAGTGCGCTTTTCATGAGCACTCCACCGCGTTCCTGGGTTTTGTCATCTCGTCCCAGGGTGTGGCCATGGACCCACAGAAGCTAGAAGTTGTATGTCCTTGGCCCCTACCCAAGACTCTCAGCCAACTTCAACGATTTCTCGGTTTTGCTTCGTCGCTTTATCCGGGACTACAGTACGGTTGCAGCACCATTAACTGCTCTGACTCAGCCATCGTCTCATCACTTCCAACTCAACTGCCATCTCTGCCTTCCACAAGCTCTGCCGTCAATTCACCACCACCCAGATTCTTCTCCATCCAGATGCAAACAAACCGTTCGTTGTGGAGGTGGACGCTTCAGATGTGGGCGCCGGGGCTCTTCTCTCCCAATGAGGTCCAGACCAGAAACTACACCCTTGTAGTTTCTTCTTCAAAAAATTTGACCCCACTCAGCAGCGATACGGGGTAGGGGACCGCGAGCTGCTGGCCATAAAGTGGGCATTGGAGGAATGGCGACACTGGCTCCAGGGTGCCAGGGAGCCGTTTATCGTCTGGACCGACCACCAGAATCTCATCACCATCCGGAACCTCAAACAGCTAAACCCAAGGCAGGCGCGATGGGCTCTGTTCTGTGAACATTATGATTTCCACCTATCATACCGCCCAGGGTCAAAGAACACCAAAGCTGACGCCCCCCCCTGGAAGACTGTTCTTCCCCCCTCCAAGATCATCGCCCCACTACGCTGGGAACTGGAGACAAGGGTTCGCCAAGCACAAGCCGAAGAGAACGAACCGGCAGGTGTGCCGTCTGGACGACTCTATGTCCTCAAGAACACCCGGACTGAAGTTATCCAATGGGGACATTCCACCCCTCTAACGGGGCACCCAGCCATGCAGCGCACCCTACAATACATGCAGCGTGCCTTCTGGTGGCCATCTATGGCCAAGGACATCGAGTTCGTTCAGGCGTGCCCAGTGTGTGGCAGGGCCAAGGACACCAATCAACCAACACCCGAGGAACTTAAACCGCTTCCTGTTCCCCGCCGGCCCTGGACACACATTGCCATTGACTTCATCCCAGGCCTGCCAGTCTCCGAGGGAAAAAATGCCATCTTGACCATTGTGGATCGGTTCTCTAAAGCTGTGCACCTGGTGGCCCTCACCGGACTCCCGTCAGCTAAAAGGACAGCCGAGCTAATTTTAGAGCACGTAGTCCGTCTGCATGGGTTCCCCAGGAACATCGTCTCGGACAGGGGGCCCCAGTTTACTGCACGGTTCTGGAAGGCCTTCTGCATCTGATCAATTCCACCTGCAGTCTCTCATCAGGTTACTACCTCAGACTAATGGTCAGACGGAATGAACCAACCAACAACTGGAGCGCTATTTGAGATGCTTCATCGCCAACCGTCAGCACGCATGGGCCCGCTACCTCATCTGGGCTGAACTTTCCCATAACCTCCATGTTTCCTCCACCACCAAGTTAAGTCCCTTTGAGGTATGCCAGGGTTTCCAACCTCTGATGTTCGAACATCAAGAAATGGGGGTTGAGATACCCGCGGCCCAACAGTTGGTCCGCAGGTGTCGACGGTCGTGGGTCCTAGCCAAGGAAGCAATCCAACGTGCTAACACTCTTTACACCACGCAACATCGCCGTGGACACCCTCCGGGACGATTGTACCACGTAAGTGACAGTGTGGCTGTCCACAAAAAAACTGCACCTCCATACAGAATCAAAGAAGGTTCAATCACCAAGGTTCATCGGCCCCTACCGCGTCACCCTCTGCATCAACCCTTTCACCTACCGGCTCCAGCTGCCTGCGGCGCTCCGGATCCATCCGGTATTCCCTACCTCACAACTCAAACCTTTCACGACATCACCCATGGTTCCCTCCATTTAAGTGAAAAAAATTTTGCTTATATGCTTAAATGTTCCTTTTTATTCATGGACAGGTGATGTATGTTTGATCTACATTATTGCAAGAGGCGATGACTTTCTGGGGGAGTATGTCTGCACCTTTTGTAAAGTGAAAGTCTGAGCCGCAGGTTCACGCACACCGATGAACAGCTTTATTTCAGTCCTAAATCCACAATCACACTCCAGCTATTATTTCCAGCCGTCGTCAAATAATGGATGAAATAATTATTCAATGCTGGACACAAACAGCAAAAAAGCCAGATGACTATTTTTATAAAAAGCCAGAAGCACTTCATGTTTACATTTGTTCCTTCATGTCTTCTGATGGTGCGCGACACATTTTTTCATTTTAACGAAGACATGTTGACAAATTCACGAATCAGGACATTCACATAGTTACTGTATATGTGCGCGCGTCTCAGGTGTGTGCACGGAGAGTTTGTGTACATGTGCGCGCGTCTCATAGGTGTGTGTGCGCGCATTTCATATGTAGTTGTGTGAGCAGTTAGTAGTATATATAGATGTGTGACTGTTTCCTACAATATATGTGTATGCAGGGTGTGTGTTTGCATGAGTGAAGTTTGATTTAATATGAAGCACATTATAATAAATTATTATTGTAAAACAAAATAAAATTCATGATTGCTTCAGCATTGGACACACTATTGTTTTGGGCTAACTAATTCTACACAATTCTTTATTGTACTTGGTCTGGATTTTAGATACACATTTTGTACACATCACTGTATCCCTAGCAGTGTTGGTGTTCCCTAGACTACCCGGATTACTTTTTGATGTAACAAGTAATCTAATGCGTTTGGTCCGCCATTCAAGATACTTTTTCAAAAATGTAATCCGTTATTCGGACAATTTATTTAATCTATGAACCAGACAGCAGTCATTCCCAATCCATTAGTGTGTGTGTGTGTGTCCTACAAGCCTTGCCCCCCTCGGCTATTCCTATTGTTATACCCCTATCCCACCTATAGCTGTTAGCAGAATTAATGGGTAAGGACCACCAGAGACTCCAAACATATATATATATATATATATATATATATATCCGACGTGTATGCACATTTAATATTGTTCTATATATTATACCACTCACACCCCAGCAACACAAACACACTCACACAGTCTGTAATGTTGCCAAACATTTAGAGTCCTTTCTCTCTTTAACACAAGTCCATATGTACAAATAAAGAACCAGAGAACGTACTGCTCCTCTCCCAACGTCCTTCTGGAGCAACATCCTTTGGGTGGTGGCGTGGTTGCAGCCGACAGTTTGTTCAGGGACTGTGCGCAGGACCAATGTCGGTTACATGCTTGATGTTAAGTTAGATGAGAACCGCAACATTCAGGAGAGACAATTGCAGCAGGGTGTGAAACAGATGAAGGAAGACCAGTGCACAGGAAAGCATTTCAAAAAGTTGTTTACTCACATTGGGAGATTTATATAAACGAAGAAAAAAAAAAAGAGAGTGTCACCCAAAACAAAACAAGGAAAGAAACAAAACAAACCCTTTGAGTAAATCGTGAACTAACTAACAAAAGAAATACAAAATAAACCCGAAATCTTCAGCATATGCGACGCTCTAACTGACTCCCTTGAAATAATGAACAAAAGTATGGAATAAAATCACTGTGAAAAATAATCATGCGTAAAAAAAAGATGTGTTTTGTCCGAGTTGGATTCCAAAATCTATGGCCACAATTGTGAAATACACGACTCTGGCCCGTTACAGACACAACTCATTTTTACAACTCCTCGGTTACACGGACGAATTGCGAAATTACGCCTATGAATGTAGTGTGTTACACCCCTGTAAAAAATACGCCATCAAGGCCACATGCACAGGCGTTACTATCCGAGGGAAGAGGAATCGATTCGGCCACCGTTTTAAACCACCAGCGCCAAAATGGCAAATCAGCAGCCGAGCGTCTCTCACCGTCTCAGGTAAGTTTTCTTTTTTTCACAGATTCGTACATGTTTAAGAGAAGTAAAATTACAGAGATGTTTTAACTATAGCAGGCGGTGGCGACTGGTGCAAAAAAAAACTTTTAATACTGGTCTGTAAATAGTAATTTATCAGGTGATTATGCGGTGATCATTACTACTAGTATAAAATAAAGTCCTGACTCATTACATCCAGTCAGCAGCTCCGCTCGCCATAAGAAGTGCTGGAAAAGACTCGTTGAGAATCACATGGTCCAATCACATGAGCCCAAATATTTAAAAACAATATTGATTCGCTAAGAACAAAAGTGGGGGGTGGGGGGTTCAGGGCGCACAGAGCTCCGCCCCAAGGATGATTTGAAAAGATCCAA
Organism: Clarias macrocephalus; assembly: GCA_011419295.1. Taxonomy (NCBI): domain Eukaryota; kingdom Metazoa; phylum Chordata; class Actinopteri; order Siluriformes; family Clariidae; genus Clarias; species Clarias macrocephalus. The sequence goes on along the minus strand of JAAGKR010003383.1, from coordinate 61,787 downwards.
TCAGAGCTCAGATTCAAATCACATGCTTTTCAAAAATTTACGTGCCTACACAGACACTTGTTTGTCCGGTGCCGCGCATACACGACATAAATGAACGTAATACAGTTTAGATTTTTTTTTAAATTGCAAAAAAATTATATTAAGAAATACAGCAGAATATTGTGACTAAATGACTTTATTTCATTATTAAAATAAATAATTATTATGTTAAATAATTACATGTTAAAGTAGCGTTCTTCTCTGCCTGACTTTAAGGCTCCCCGTATTGACCGGCCGCCACTGATCAGGGAAGATTTTAGGAGTTTAAAACGGTGGCGGGGCACATGTCCTGTATCGACTCCTCCTCCTTCGAATATTAATGCCTGTACATGTGGCCTTGATGACGTATTTTTGACAGCGGTGTAACACACTACATTGATGGGCATAATTTCACAATTCGTCCGTGTAACAGAGGAGTTGTAAAAACAAGTTTTGTGTCTGTAAACGGTCAGAGTCGTATATTTCAGAGTTGTACTGTAACAAAGACACTAAATATCGTATCTGTAAGCTGTCGTGGCTGTAGATTTTGGAATCCAACTCGGACAAAACATAGAATTACACACATCTTTTTTTTTTACGCACGATTATTTTTGACAGTGATTTTATTCTATACAAAAGTACATGGGTGGCATGAAACTCAACCTAAACTAACAATTGACTATATAATAGTAAAAATAAAGCAAAGCACCAACATGCTTCCTAACAATGGGGTTGAACTGGTCATGTAGTAGGACAAACCAAACTCCACAACACATTCACTATAAGCAAAGTTCAATAGAAGTCTATAGAGAGATTTGAATCACACAACAAAACAATGAACAATAATCAAATACAACAAACAACCAGAAACTACCGAGTCAAACATGTAGGATTGAGCATGCAGAAGCACAGGGTACGCTGGCAATGGCGCGCACACACACACACACACACACACACACGAAATTCAAGATTGGCAGAGCGTCCTGATGTCATATCGATGATTAGAAGCTCAGTCAGCCAATTAACTCAATCCTAGAAGTGGAGCAAGAAAATATAACAAAAAACAAGGAGGAAAGAAAATAAATAAATAAACACAATTCACACATCGATCCTAACACCGCCGGTGAGGCGTTAATCCCCAGGGAACAGCTGACGCACACACCAACCCTCGGGAATACATATACAAAAACAAACACAGTACAAAAAAAACGGAGGAATACCGGTAAATACCAAGCAAAATATGTGTACGCCATATGTTCCTCAGGGGGCCTTACAGACATAAACAAAATAGGCCCAAACATACTCACATGCGCGTCGGATATTCTATCCGGCATTCGGGTTTACAAATTATGCCTTTAGCATTAGCACTAGCTTTTAGCTTTTTGGTCTTGGCGGAAATGGCTGCTGTTACCTGGCCCAACCTCTCTTCTTCTTTTATTGATTTGACATAAACAGTTCCCACAGTGCCCCTGCTGGCCTGTTTGTAACTAGGCAACCGCCTGTTACAAGTTGAGCAACGGTTTAAAATTTAAATAAAAACATAAATGCTAAAGAAGAAGAATGACTTTTTTAAAGATATAAAATACAGACAGACCATGAAGGACCGGGACCAGACTTTAATGGTAAGAAAATGGAGAAAAATAGTTGAGAAACAGGAGCTATTGTTGCCTTGTACATAAAAAAAGGAATTATCTTACTGAACTTGAGCACAAATTACACAGTAAACATGGGTACAGAGAAATAATACACATTATTTGTTTTTTTTTTAATTGGTGACAAATTTGACAAACTTGACATATGAAGACCCTCCCTGTAGCTTTGTCCTACCTTACATGAAACCTTGATCAACCTTCTTATTGTCCTTCATCCCTGCCACAGGCTTCTAGTCACTCTGTTGGAGCTGTGACTCTAGTTTGCCTCCGTAGCGCTGCTTTGCCTTCTTCACCACTTTCCGAATGTTGAATGAGGCAGCCAACAGTATGTCTGTCACTTGATGGCCTGCACTGGAAGCAGCTGTGCAAGATCTCAGCATTGCATATGGTTTTATTCCTATGTTCTGATAACTGCTTTTTTCACAGCATAATTCAGCAATGCTCTTTAGCTTAGAGACAGTAGCACAGAAGAAGTAAAGGCAGAGTTTTAGGTAACAGAGACGAGGATGTTGATGTAGTTCCAGGTTGGGTTTTTTTCCTAGCAAATGGATGTTGGTGAGCAGGATGCTAAGCAGAGGCATACGGTGTACACGTGCTTTCAGCCTGTTTTTGATGCTTGCCCTTCAGGTCGCATTCTTTGTTCTTCCTCAGGATCTCATTTGATCAGCTTGGATCTGGGTCTAAAAACATTGACTAAAGAGTATATTGTATACCATTAGAAATAAGAGTATCTCTATCTATTAATTAATGGTGAAGAATTTGCCAGCTTAAAGTTAATAAAAAATATCCTAAAAAGCAAAGAAAAAGAGCAGGCGTGATGCCAGCCAATCTTACCGGGGCCATCCAAGAAATGAGGTCTTTGACATTCATGTGTTTACAAATACAATGGAACATTGGTTTGCGAATAATGCGGTTTGCGAGCATCCCACAAGACGAGCAAAGATTTTTAATAAATTTTGACTTGGAAAACGAACAAGCCTTGGTTTTCTTGGAGTATCATGTATCATGTATGCGCTGCTTGTTTTGACCGAGCCGAAGCTCACATGATCACAACTGAGTCAATGGCTTTTCTCTCTCTCTCTTGTGTCGTCATTAAGGTCCAACTTTGTCTGTTCCCTGAGCTAAATTGTTTATAGAAAGATCCAGAAAGTCTGTTTCAGTAATTTAATTAATAATTTCTTAATTTTCTTCAAACTGAAAAAAAAGGTCTGGTTTAAACAAAGCCAGATCACACTAAATAAACTGCCAGCACCTTTGTGCTGAAGTGAGGACAGACACAAATTCCACAGTCTGAAGTTATCTCAGATTACTATCTTGTCTAATGTAAAGTGTGTCAGTAATAATTTACGCACAACATCGTGCTACCGCAATAAACATTTATTCACAACTACCACACAAAGCTTTGTCAATAATCTTCCAGAGTTATCAACTTTGATTGGATCGCCGTCTGACCTTATTGAACTCAAATCAGGCGAAAAATTTCCGTTGTACCTTGGATAATGTAGCTCCAGTTTAAAGAAAATTGATTCGAGATAAGAAACTCGCTCCCTAGTATAATAATCAGACACACACTTTAAAACAGACCGCTTAAAATTTTGAATGTAAACTCCATCAAACTAAAATCTTAGTATTTCAAATAGCATGAAAGCAGAGCATCCTGAACTATAAAAAAGCTCTTAGTGCTGCTAGATCAATGTATCTCTCCAATGATATTGAAAATAACAAAAATTACCAAGGAATAAAACCACTACAGAAAGGTCCACAACAACATACAGTAGTGATGACTTCATGACTTTTTCAATAACAGAATTCTTAATATTAGGCAAAAAAAAATTCAAGCTTTGAAACCAGACAATTCAAGTGAGACAGATGGTAAACTAACCATATAACAGTAGAACCTAAAATACTTTACTCTCCCTGAAGAGAATCAACTAATTTCACTCAACTGTTTTGCAAAATTATCAACCTGTGTATTAGATCCTAAACTGACCCATTTTCTCAAGCGGATGGTACCAGTAATAACAGAATCCCTGTTAAAAATAATTAATTCTTCAATCAGCAGTGGGTATGTTCCAAAATCTTTTAAATTAGCAGTTATTAAACCACTAATTAAGTAACCTAACCAGGACCCCTGTCAGCTGTACAATTACAGGCTGATATCAAACCTCAACTTTATCTCTAAGATTCTGGAAAAGGTGGTAGCACAGCAGTTATGTTCATAGAAATAGCATAAATGACCTGTATAAGTCAAGATTTAGGCCTCATCACAGTACAGAGATACGTACCTGGTTAAAGTAGTAAATGAACTCCTATTGGCCCTGATCAGGGTTGCGGCACTATACTAGTGTTAATCGACCTCAGTGCAGCCTTTAACATCATTGATCATAATATTCTTCTTCACAGATTAGAAAATAATGTAGGAATTAAGGGATCAGCCCTCTCCTGGCTCAGATCAGTTTGTAAATGTAAATAGTGACTATTCTGCATGTTCTCAAGGGGAGTTTGTTGTTCCACAGGGTTCAGTTTTAGGCCCACTGCTTTTTTTCTCCTTACATGCTTCCTCTGTGCAACATGCAATTTATAAGCATGTTATTAGTTTTCATGGTTATGCTGATGACACAGATACACGTCTCAGCAAAACCAGATGAGAAAAAAAAACAGCTTACTAAAGTTGAGCAATGTGTGCAGGACATAAGATACTGAATGTTAATTAAGTTCCTTCTGCTTAATCCGGATAAGAAAGAAGTTCTAGTTATAGGACCACATGTAGCTAGAAGCAAGCTTTTTGATCACACTGAAACTTTAAATGGTTTGTTTCTCTGACGGGAGTCTGGCGAGGGCCACCAGGTGCACGGCTTTGGAGAATCGGTCGACTATGGTTAAGATGGTGTTTTTTCCTTCTGAGATCAGAAGGCCCATGATAAAATTGATGGCAATGTGCGTCCAGGGCCGGCGATGAATGGGTAGTGGTTGGAGTTCCCATGGAGTTGGTTGGTTGGTATCCTTGGACCTGGCGCACACTGGGCACACCTGGATGAACGCTTTGATGTTTTTCGCCATGGATGGCCACCAGAAGGCGCGTTGGACAAATTGAAGGGTGCAATGGCTGCTGGGGTGTCCAGAGAGGGGGGATGAATGGCCCCACTGTAAAAACGGCACACCTGCTGGTTCAGTCTCCACAGTCTCTCTCCTTAAGCCCTCCAATGTGGCTGGGAGTTCACGTCTGGCGAGCTCGTCCTTAATGCACGCCACCAATCCCTCATAGTAGGCTGTCCGGAGGGCGGAGTCTCCCCAGTTGAACAGCGAGGGTTCAGATAGAGGGTTGAGCGGCCGCCCTGTGGAGGGTCGCGTTCTCCTGCCGTAGCTCCGCCACCTCTTGGACATCTTGGATGCTTTTGCAGAGAACCGTGACTTCACTACAGAGCTGATCGATCAGCTTAGCACATTGGTCAACCACATCGCAGAGGTGAGCGTAATCCGCTGGGTTTACTGCTGATGGCTCAGTCATTCTGTCACAGATAAACGGAGACGGACCAGAAAACTAGCAGTTAGCCCTGTAGTGTGGATGGTAAACCCAAACGCAGAAGTAGCGCGAGCAGGCAGGATAACCACGCTGTTTATTTTTAGAATTCTCCCGGAGCAAGAGCAAGAGTCTACACAAATAAACTCGCGTTCTATTAACACACACTCAATCGAAAGAGAAACCCAAGAAAGTGAGTACTCACAGTTAGACGGACGAAGCATCATTGATAGCATGGGCAAACTCAATGACTGAGCGATGTGAAGTGCCATCTTGTTTCCTTTTATGCTTTCTGACTTGCGACTGTACTACTAAGTTACTATTACCTACATGTGCTTCAAATAAAAGACTGGGATCAATAATCACAGCAAGGAATTTTATTGTTGCACTTTATGAAATTAAAAGTCCATCTAAATTTGCAATGTGGTCAAAAAACTTACTTCTAGCTGCTTGTGGTCCTGGTGTCAGAACTTCTTAAGCAGAAGAACGTTAATTAACATCCAGTCTCTTATGTCCTTTACACATTTCTCAACTTTATTAAGCCTTTTTTTCCACATCTATTTTTGCTGAGACATATCAGTGTGTGTCATTAGCATTACAGTGAAAACTAATAACATTGTTTATGAATTATGTTGCCCAGGGAAAGCATGTAAATAGAAAAAAAAAGCAGTGGGCTTAAAACCAAACCCTGTGGAACACCAAACTCCACTTGAGAACATGCAGAATAGTCACCAATTAAATCTTTTAAGTTTAAAAGGGAGGTTTGAGATCAGCCTGCAGTATCACCTGACTGGGGTCGAGGTGAGGTTTCTTAATTAGTGATTTAAAACTGTAAAATTTTGAAACATACTCATTGCTGAGGGTAGAATTAATTATATTTAACAGGGGTTCCGTTATTGCTGCTACTATCTGCTTAAAAAATGTGTCGGTATAGGACGTAATACACAGGTTGATGATTTTGCAGAAGAAATGAGATAAGATTTCATTTTCTTATTTTATTTATGTAATGTTCTTATTCCTATTGCTATGGTATTAAATAAAAATCTAGGATTATAAAAAAAAAGTGTCGAGAGAGACCAACAATCTATCAGCACTAATAGCTTTTTTTTTTTTTTTAAGTTTACATTTTTTTTAGTCTAATAATATTTAATAATAGTTAATGCTATTTGAAATACTAACAATTTAGGTTGATGCCATTTACATTCAAATTTTAGAGTGGTCTGTTTTAAAGTGTGTGTGTGTGTAGTCATTATACCAGGCAGCAAGTGTTTTTTTTTATCTCTAATCATTTTTCTTTTAACTTGGGGTACATTATTTAAGGTATAGCAGAATGTTTACTTTAATGTTCAGTTGGTTGATGAAGTTCTCTGAGTTCCAATCACAGCTGATAACTCTGATTATCTGATATGAATGTACGTTTAATGCGGCATTGTACTTTTTACTGTACATTATTACTATAACACATTTTAAACGAAACAAGAGAGTGAGCTGAGATAACTGTTGAATTGAAACTGTTATGTTTCTTATACTTAATCTGAAGGATATAATTAAATTTAAAGTGCGACATGTTTTAAAAGTGGGTCCTACCCCACACTAATGTACTTCTACTAAGTTCAATATGGACTACAGAAATGACCAGGTTCAAAGTGTGCAAATTCATACAAGAATTCAGGGTACTGCCCTATGGTCTGTAAATAATAATTATCAGGATGAACTGAGCGGACTTACTATGTGTAGCTACACTGATGTTACCATACAGAACTTCACATGCATTAAATTTATGTGTGAATTTATAATCGTGACATTTCCTCCTCTACCAGGTTACCCAAGGCAGGTGTATGTAGCTGTATCCAGGAGGACTAGCTTCAATTAAAGCTACATAATATACAGTCTGGTTAATTCAGCTTTCTATTAAACACAGCATATCAAACTCCCTAATCCATTTAATTAACAGTAAGCATTTAGCTAATTAGATTTCTTAGTTAGAGAGCTGGTTCTGGTAAAGTGTGGTGTTAATTTATGTTGTTGTATGTATTTAGCACCTTGGTCCTGGAGGAACATTGTTTCGTTTCACTGTGTACTGAACTGTATATTGTTGAAATGACAATAAAAGCCGACTTGACTTGACTTGAAGCACTTTAGATGTGAAAGATCTTCAGATCATCAGAAGTTCTGACTGTATATTTAGTATGCTCTGAATTTGTGGTCTCTATATTAATTTTATATATCTGGGTGTTTTACATTTTTATAATAATAATAATAATAATAATAATAATAATAATAATAATTTAAAAATGAAAAACAGACTTTAAAACAGACCGCTAGGAAATGAAATGGCATCAAACTAAATTGTTAGTATTTCAAATAGCATGGAAGGAGAGGATCCTGAACTATAGAAAAGCTCTCAGTGATGCTAGATCAACGCATCTCTCCACTCTTATAGAAAATAACAAAAATAATCCAAGATTTTTATTTAATACCATAGCCAAATTAGCCAGAAATAAGACCACTGAAGAAATCTCCACAACAACAACAATGTAGTGAGGACTTCATGAACTTTTTTAATAATAAAATTGTAAATATTGAACATGAAATTGAGGCTTTGAAACCGGACAATGTAATTGATACAGATGTTAAACTAACCATGTTAGATCAGAACCTAGAATACTTTACTCCTCTTAAAGAGAATGAACTAATTTCACTAAACTCTTCTGTAAATTCTTCAACCTGTATATTAGATCCCATACCGACACATTTTCTCAAACAGATAGTGACAGAAATAACAGAGCCCCTGTTGAAAATAATTAATTCTTCACTCAGCATTGGGTATGTTCCAAAATCTTTAAAATTAGCAGTTATTAAATCAATAATTAAGAAGTCTGACCTTGACCCTTATCAGCTGTCCAATTACAGTCCGATATCAAACCTCCCCTTTATCTCTAAGGTTCTGGAAAATATAGTAGCGGAGCAGCTATGCTCATATATACATGCGATCATGAATTTTAATGTTCGGTTAGTCCGTTCTGTGAAGTTGGTCTGGGGATGGTATGCGGTGGTGAGCTTCTGGGTGACGCCCCATTGCCAACAGATGGAGTTGAGTAGCTGGGACATGAACTGCGCACCCCTATCAGAAACCAGGTAAGCTGGAGTGCCCCACTGTGTGAAAATTTCTCTAGTTAAAATGTTGGCTATGTTGTGAGCCTTTGCTGTTCTTAAAGGAAACATCTCGACCCACTTGCTGCAGTAATCCACGACTACCAGCAGATGTTCATTGTGTCGGAATTAACGTGAAAAAGGACCCATGAGATCCACCCCCAACATAAAACCAGGTTCTACCAAAAGGTGTGCTTTGTAGTAATCCCGCCAGCTTACTAATGCGAGGTTTATATTTTTGACAGGTAACACAGTTCTTACAATATTCCCAGACATCTCGGCGTATCTCTGGCCAGTAGGCGACCTCCAGCGGCCTCCGCAGGGTCTTCTTCTGCCCCAGATGACCGCTGAGAGGGTTGTTGCGGGCGTACTGCAGATATTGAGGTCGCAGAGATGTTGGGATGACCAGCTGGAGGAGACTACACCCGTCCTGTTTGGGGATCTGACGATAGAGAAATTGATTTATTATGCAGTAATGTATTTTTTTAACGTCAGGATCTAACCTTGCCTCTTTCCACAGTGTATGAAGCGTCTCATCCGCCTTCTGGGCCTTCTCCAGCTCCTCCCAGTCACAGGGCAAACCCCACTGCAGATCGTTGCCTCGGTGTACTGCCAGATGGGCGTTCATGGTTTCTCCCTCCCAGGGCCGTGACAGGGAATCAGGAACGATGTTGCACTGCCCCTTACGGTACTGAACTACGAACTCAAACGCCTGCAGTCTGAGTACCCAGTGTGGTCTGTGATAATGGTAAAAGCTTGTCTTCCAGATACTGCCGCCATTTCTCCACAGCCCACACAAAAGCCAGACATTCTTTCTCTGATGCTGAATACCTGCTTTCCGCACCATGTAGCAGCGGGGAGGTGTAGGCGATCATATGTTCCCCATCTTCGTGATCTTGGGTGATTACTGCACCCAGGCCGATGTTGCTGGCATCTGTCTGCACCTTAAAGGGGCGGCTGAAGTCTGGAGCTGTTAAAACCGGTGTGTCCTGAAGAGCTGTTCTCAGATCCTCAAAGGCTGACTGGCATTCAGAAGTCCATACCCACTTGGCTCCTTTCTTTGTCAGAGCGTGTAAAGTAGCGGCATGCTCTGAGAAGTGGGGGATGAAACGGTGGTACCAACCAGCCAGACCTAGGAAGCGCTGTAGCTCCTTCAGGTTGCAGGGAACGGGGTAATTTCGTATAGCAGCTACCTTGGCTTCTTCAGTTTTTATGCCTTCAGCCGATATGATGTGTCCCAGAAAGGAGAGGGATGTCTGACGGAGGTTGCATTTTTTCAAGTTGACTGTGAGACCAGCAGCTTCAAGGAATGCAAATATCTGTTGGAGATGATTAAGGTGAGAAGTTGTGTCCTTTGAATAAACAATGATGTCATCAATGTAAACAAAACACTTTCCTATGGCTTCCACCAGAACCGAAGTCATAAGTCTCTGAAAAGTTGCTCCTGCATTTTTCAGGCCGAAGGGAAGACGGATGAACTCGTATTGGTTGTTCTTTGTGACGAACGCTGTTTTTGGGATGCTATCTGCATGCATTGCCACCTGCCAGTATCCACTACGCAGATCTAATGAGCTGAACACAATAGCCCCGTAGAGAGCCTCCAAGATCTCGTGGACCTAGGGCATAGGGAAGCCATCCAGTGGTGTTTTGCTGTTGAGGGCTCTAAAGTCCACACAAAAACGGGTCCCACCATCTTTTTTTCCCTACCACTACGACCGGGACGGCCCATGGCAAGGTGAACGGTCTAATGATCTCGGCGTCCAGCATCTTGGCGACCTCTTCCGCCACAATTTGCTGTTTGTGGACAGGGACAGGGTAAGCCTTTTTTCTGACTGGTCTTTCGTCGGTGGTGTAAATGTGGTGGGTTATTGCCTTAGTGTAGACAATTCGGTCAGTGCATAGTGTCGGCCACTCTAACAACAGCTCCTGCAACTGATACTTGTGTTCTTCTGACAGGGAAGCGTTGCTGACCAAACTGGAGATGGCGGATTTGGAGGCATCAGACACTGGGGGCAATGGATTGTTCACATACAGGGAGACTTGCTTTACAGGTGGTTTGAAAGTAGGAGGCTGTGAGCAGCTGTTGGGAGAGGGAGGATGAGGAGTGGTGGTAGCGACCGGTTGTGCACTCATCATGGCTTTTAACTGTGAGTCTCACCTCTTCATGCATTCCACCATGGAGCGGCCTACATTGTTCAATTGCTCCTCACACTGCCTTTTCACTGTCTGACACAGTTGTTGCATCTTCTCCTGAACATTCTCCAGTTTACATTGGTAGGTTAATACCTCGGTGTTGTGGATGCGTTGCAGCTCACCCACCTGATCCGACAGCTCATCCATTCGCCGGGTGAGATTTTCCTCCAGCGCCTGCAGAGCTGTTTCTAGCTGGCCGAGGTGGACTGCTAGCACCATGGAAATGAGGCTTGGGTCGTCTTCAGCATCGATGGGAGGAGGAGGTGGAGGCAGCTGTTCATATAGTCCGCAATGTTGCCAAAGATTTAGAGTCCTTTCTCTCCTTTTCACACAAGTCCATTAACAAATAAACAAAACCCAGAGAACGTCCCGCTCTGCACCCGATGTCCTCCGTGAGCGACGTCTCCTTTAAGGCGACGTGGTGGTCACCGACGAACCGGTCCCGCTCACACACTGCTGCTGATATGTTTTCCCTGGAGGACCAGCTGACACACTCCTCAACACTCAGAAAAACACATAGACACAAAACAAAACACAAGAAAAAAAAACCTCCTGCATAACCACAGCAGGAGGGATGCCGTGAATGCACAGAAAACAAACAGTTGTGACATAAAGGCCTCGGCGGGCTTCACATAAATACACATCTCAACCATCATTACTTACATGCGCGTAGGACAATACTATCCCGCATTCAGGTTTTCAAACAGCGGCTGTAGCTTCGGCGTTAGCTTTAGCTTCGGCTGGATAATGACTGCTGTTACCTAGCCCAGGCTTTCTTCTTCTTTAATTGCATTAATGTAAACGGCTCCCACAGCGCCCCCGCTGGTCGGGAGCCCGTAACTAGGCAACCGCCTGTTACAATGTGGTCAGTTTAACCTCCAAATCACACAAAGTGTTATTGGATCATGATTCACATGCTGGTGAACAGTACAGAAAGAATGAGCAGAAGTTAAGAGCTCAAGAAAAAGAGCTACAAAACCTGGCTAAGTTGCAGCTTGAGGAACTAACAAAGAAAAACAAGAAAAGGGTCCAAGCTACTCTAATTACAGAAGGAGCAGAGAGGGCCCCAGGCAATCCTTCACCCATGTTCCAGCCAAGGGTGGGAGCAGCCTGCTGCCAGAGGGGGGTGGCAGCAGCCTCCTCGAGATCAAGGTCAAGACCCAGTAAACCCATGGGGTGGGGTGCAAAAGGAGTATTAGAGGTGCCCAGAGAGTCCTACAGGGGAGAATCAGTTACCTATTTTAAAAACTAATGCTGAACAGGTACCCATGTTACACATTGAGGTAGACTGGAAAAATACACTCATGTTAGTTGATACAGGAGCGGGTTATACATGCCTAAATTTAAGTCATGCCTCACATCTCCCCATGTCTGGGAAATTTGCCAAGAGAGTAGGATAAAAATTATATAAAAATATTATGTGGTAATAACTTGATTGGACCTCCCCGTGAAGTTGTTATTAGCCACAAGTCACAAACACAAATGGCATCAGCATCTGAGGTAGTTGAAACTGTTGAAGATGAGCTATATACTGTAGGGAAATGGAGAGTCTGGTCTCACCTGAATTATGGTCTCAACATGGTACAGATGTAGGCCTAATTAAATCAGCCAGCCCAATTCAAGTACAACTCAAACCAAACGTAAAACTGCCCAGAATAAGACAATATCTTTATTTATCTTTTTTATTTAACTACTTCAGCAGTGAATGAAAAATTTGGACTGGCTTTTAGATAAAGTCCTTATTTGATATAATCTTATTTAATTTATTATTTTATTATAAATCAATTCTTATTCTCTATATTCTTATCAAATTGGGTGCTGTAAGGTTTTATAATATTGTAAGACATTGTAATCTAATCAGTTCATATTCCTGTGCCCTAAGAAACAGCCCCCTCACTGTGCTTCCTTACGCCTTCTGTGGTAACACCTTCTATATCCTGTACCCAGACGAATATACATCCAAATGGCTCTTGTCTGCTAGAACCCTTTTGTTTAATCAGGAGAATGTAAATGTATTTCCTCTCTCCTGTCTGTCTCCGGCTCTCTCCATCACTGACATGTGAATGACTGGTTCTTTTGATGTTCAGGACGTAGCACCGTTTAAATGTGCTCTCCTTGCTAAGAATAAACTAGAGATCTTCAGACATCATGCCTGCGTGTGTGTGTGTGTGTGTGTGTGTGTGTGTGTGTGTGTGTGTGTGTGTGTGTGTTTTTCTCTCCCGGTCGATCGGGCCCGGACCGGTAAGGTATCAAGGTGCAGCGGACACAACAAGTTAAACGCTTCTACTCTTAGCTTAAAACTTAGCTCGGACACACTACTTCTTCATTTAAAACCTAACAGGTGCGCTGTTGGCAAATACTGTAGGGGTGTCACAGACTGGCTGTGACTACAGGCCAGACAGGCTGATGTAGTTGCCATGGGCGTGTTTAAGCAGGCATAAAAAAGCCTTTTATTTACAAACTCAAACAGGTAAACAAACAAAGAAACTAAACCAACACTCAAACTGTTAGCTAGGGCTCAAGGCAAACACAGCAGCTCTTTTAGCGAACATGGGGCTCTTGACAAACACAGGAGTCTTTAAGCACACAAACAATAAGAGCTTGCACCAGGGTAGAGCAGGAACACAAATACTAAGTGCAGACACAGGAGCTAAGGAGGGGGAAACATGGAGCTGGAGCTAACTAAAGACACAAAAGGGGCCAGAGACAGGACAGGACGAGACGGGAACTAGAGATGGAGACGGGACTGGAGACGAGACAACACATGGGACCGAACACAGACTAGAGACAGAGGACTAGAGACTGGTTAGTGGTTAGTTGGGTTAGTAGCTACATGGAATATGGATGCAGGGAATGATGACCTAACCAGGTTAGTATCCAAGAGAGTTAGTGGCTAACCGGGTTAGTACTGACCTACGAGGGAGCCAGAACACAAGAGGCAGGGCACACATGAGGCTATACCAAACTAGCGGCTAACCTACTAGCAACCAGAACCACTAGCAGTCAATCCCACTAGAGGCTAGCCTACTGGAGGCCAACCCTACTAGCAGTCAAGGCCTACTAGCAGCTAACCCTGCTAGCGGCTAAGCCCTCTTGTGGCTACACAAATCTAAACAGACAAGGAACAAAGACAAAGAACTACACAAGAAGGCAGACACACAGAACAGTACTTACACAGGAGGAGACACTGCCTAACTAAACAAGAAACAGGACAGCTCAATGAATCCATCTACACACAGAATATAAAGAAAACTAATAAGAGCCCTCTTGAAAACAAAGGTTACAAAACAAAAACCAAAATATAACCTTAAAGAAACAAAAACAAAACAAACCACCCACTTGACTGATATAAGGATAATGCTCGACCCAGTTTCCCAGAACAAACTGCTATTTATAAGATGTCTAATAAGCTACCTCGGTTCAGGTGAGCCCTGATCACCTGACCAAGGTGCCTTCTGGGAAACTGAGTTGACCAACAAAAATTACAAAACACACACAAACGAACAGTGACCTCTAGCGGAGGTTCCTAACAAGGGGGAGTTTAGATGAACGGACGTCTCTGCCTTACTTTTATTTCCCCAGCAAAACATAAAATAGATTTTTTTTTATTTTAATGATTAATAATAGTAATTAAATCAGACTTCATAGGATTTTATACTTTTTTATTTTGATACTTTTCTTTTTATTTACTGTATGGACAATCATATTGTGCTTTCTCTTGAGAATAAACAAACCCAGTAGATTGTCTTGAAAGTTTTGGGCAGTGGTGGACTGGACATCTGGAGCACCATGAAACATTCATTGAAATGCAATTCTTATGCACACACGCACAGAAAAAAAATACACAGCAAAAATATGTTATAATATATTATGACATAAATAAATCGGCTCACATTGGAGCGCACTGTCGTGTTGGAAAAGCCAATGTTTACCTAGTGAGTGGCCTATATATTTGTGTTTGTTGCATTTCTGGGGGATATCTCTGAAGTTTTAACGTGTGAGCCGCGGGTTTACACACACTGATTTTAAATTACTTTTATGTTAATTTTAATAAATGATTTAGGTCATCTGGCACAACTGGTACTGTTCTTATATTGCTCTTTGTCTGGTTAAATCGGTCAGTGACAACCCTGTAAATTTGCATGTACTGTAAAAACAGGTACATCTGTATGAATAAACCGAGATGCGTGTTTGTTATCCCCCCCACCATGAAAACAGCGAATTCAGGGAAAGGCTCCATCGCGAGAGGTTGTGCGCGGACCATTTACCATAACCAGCCTTTAATTCAGTCCGCCCACGTCATGCTGAATTCCAGCGAATTCAGCCTTTCCCTGAATTCACTGGAGGAGAGGACACTGGCGCTGGCTGTTCACCACTTCTCCTGCTGCTGTGCTTCATTTTGCTACTTTTACTGCTATTTTATTTTTTCCCCCTTTTATCTAGCTTTTACCTTGAGTTTTTGGGCGTTTTTAGCGCTGCAAAGACGTCTGGAAGACTGGATCTCTTAGATAGCTGTTTAGCTATCTCTGTGTTTGACGGATAGCTAGCTCTGAAAGTCCTTCAGTGACCGGCATAGAGCTCAAGTACACTATCCCGGAGTTGTTAAGTCACAACAATCATTCCATTCCAACGTGCATTGTTGCCATAAAAGAACTCGGACTTCTGTGCTAAACATGCTATGTCAATAGAAGTTCTTGGCAAAAGTTTGATCTTGGCAAAAGCAGAACAGCCTGGCTGTTCTGCTTCATCCATTCCATCTGTATGTCACTCATCAAACACATCATCAGAGCAATGTTGCTGAGCAATCAAAGCACCGCGAGATTTCTGTTGGACAGTTCGGGAAAATTTGCAAGATCACCACTCACAAAGCTGGATAGAAAACGTGGAGTGAATGTCAGTGTATTACAGCCATTACAGAAATATACTTCGCCAAAAGTGCTCAAAATTGAACTTTTTAATTCACAATCTTTATCAAATAAATGAGTTTTTATACAAGATCATATTATGGACAAAGGCTTGGATTTACTGTACGTGTATAACCTGCAGCCGAATTTTTGCATCTACTGGACGGCCTCAAACTTCAACAACATGTTCATGTTCCTACACATTTCAGAGGGCATCTTGTGGATCTGGTTATTGCAAATTCTGTCCCTATTAGCAAAGTTTTTGTGTATGATCTGGGGGTGTCTGACCACAATGTCATTTCAATGGAGCTGTCACTCCCTTGTTCCCCCACAAAAGCAAAATGGCAAAAATGTTACAGAAATTTGAAAAAGATCAACCCAGACACTGTGAGCAAAGATCTTCAGGATCTCTCCTCTGTTGAATGTTCCTCAGTCACCGAGTCAGTTGACTTTTACAACAAATCCCTCAGCAGGCTCCTCAATCTCCATGCCCCTGTCATACATAGAACAGTCTGCTTCTCACGTTCAGCCCCCTGGTATACGTATGAATTGCGGAAGATGAAATCAGCTGGGCGTGTTCTTGAGCGACGTTTACAGGCCTCAGGACTCGCAAGCAAGTTTACAGAGAACATCAGAAGGCCTATGCAAGTGCGCTGAGAGCTGCAAGATCACAGTTTTACTCAAACATCATTAACAATAACTCTGGAAATTCTAAGAAACTGTTCTCTTCTATTAATCGCCTCCAGAAACATCAATTTCAATCTCATCTGGAAGCTACAGAGGAGAGATGCAATAACATCATTACTTTCTTCAGGAAAAAAGTGGAAACCATCCGCTCGTCAATATCCAGTTCCTCTGCACTGCCTGACTTGATGGATGACCCACAGCAAGGGACTTGCTGTTTTTCTCATATTTCACAGCAAGAGGTTGAGGTCATTATCAAAATGATGAAACAATCAAATTGTACTCTGGACCTTTTTCCAGTAGTTCTGGTTGAATTCAACCATTTGACGTATGAGGCTCATATCAAACATCTGTATAAGACATCTTTCTCTCCTGATGCTCTCCTCATTGGGACTTCTGGAAAAAGCCTTGAAAAGCTGCAGCATATTCAAAACTGTGCTGCTAGGATCCTTTCATTCAGAATTGAGTACAAGGTTGCCCTTCCTACCCACCAGTGCATCTATGGGGAGCCCCTCCCTATCTCAAAGAACTTATCACTTCACATACATCTACAAACAACCTCAGGTCATCTTCTGAAACCTCCGAAGACCGCTTCATACTATGAGAGATCGGGCTCTTTGCTCAGCAGCACCTAGACTATGGAATGCTCTTCCAGAGTATCTGAGGATGCCACAGACTGTTGATGATTTTAAATCTGGTCTTAAAACTTACCTTTCTATCAGAGCTTTTGGGTTAAAATAATTTGTAGCACTTTGAGATTTGCTTCAAATATAAAGTGCATTAAAAATAAAACGTATTATTATTATTATTATTATTATTATTATTATTATTATTATGATCTGTGTTGTATTGTTTTTAATCACTCTATACACAAACTATGATTTCATCAGTCTTTTGATCAAAAAGCGCACACGCACAACTCACTTTTACTTTTGTTAAATGTAAACAACTTTACAAAAGAAAGTGTTTATTGTTTAGTGCATATGTAAAGTGCATATATGCAATAAAACAATATTTCTTTAGTGTAACTTATCATGCATTTTTGTATTCTTTGTTGTACTTTGTCTTTTTGCACACACATGTGGTAATAATAATAAGAATAATAATAAGAATAAACTCACAGCGGCTACTACTACTACTACTAATAATAATAATAATAATAAATGAAGAAAACGCAGTCAAAGAAGCAAAAAGCCTCATTGAAGGACAGAAAAAAATGAAGAATAAATACATATCAGCATTTACAGTTTGAGCTCGACACGTTTATGAGCTCTGTCGCTTGCAGTCAATGAGCGCCTAAGAGAAATTAACACATTTTTCGGCTTCAGTAGACACACAATAGTTAGGATTGAAACAGAACTGCCCCTTACAGGTAATGAACGTCATTTTCACAGCTTCCTGCGTGGTGCCTCGGTCATTATGTGACCAGACCTAACTGTTATCTCCCCTCTCCTGCTCTCTCTCCCCCTCTCTCTCTTCAGAAAGACAGGCTGTTCAGAGACAAAGCCCCAGCCTCTGTCTGCATACGACCAAGAAAGAGAAAGAGAGAGCGGCACGCGGCAGTCCAGCGTGCACACTCAGGTTAAGTTAATAGTGCATAGCACAAAAAAAAAAATCATCATAAAAATATAACAAACAAACCCAAGCAGAAGTTACATTTTGAGCTTTACTTTGCAGCAAAATATTATCTATCAGTGTATTAAACAGAACTAGATAAAATACACCGTAATGTAAAATACATAGTCTGCATTTATATTCTGTATCGGTATAGATAAATTACAGATGTTACCGTGTCTTTAAGGATTATAAAGGATATCCTGAAAAATATTGCAATAACTAGTTTTATTAAATTATTTATTTATTTTAAATAGCATAACTTTCATGGGTTGTGTATTGAGCGATTTAAAACTCTATTTTATGAATAGGTTTTATTGTATTTTTTTTACCATATCATCTATTTATGAAACTATGTTGACATTGCCTGTATATGGACATGCTGGAGGGATTATACAGCATGGTAACTATCTTATTGGAAAGCGCATGGGGGCGTTTATGGGGCAGGGCATTGTAAACTGTGTCATCGCAGGGGATCACATTGACTTGTCATGGTTCGCGATGGGACCCACCACGGTCCAGACAGCTGTTTGCCATGGCTCCTACTGTAGTTAGTCTTGCCGGAGTCCCTGCTTACACTCTTACACTAAATATACACTTTTACACTAAATATACATTCACCTTATACATTATGTGACTGTGACCATACCTAACTGTTATTTCTCCTCTTCTCCTCTCTCCCGCTCTCTCTTTCCCTCTCTCCGTCGAGCTACACATGTCGTTCCTGAGCTGCCATTGATCCAGACTCCCTCTGCCCTCTGGACCTGCCTGACTCATCCTGGTGCCCAGCTTCTTGTTGGAGATCTCGTCACATGGACACCCTGTGTGTCTCTTTGGGATGCATAGGGTGTCTGGGGACGCTTTAACTCTACTATGAAGATGGTTCTAGATTCGAATGATGTTCACAGCTATTTCTCTGCGGACTTGGCTGCAGTCGCTCGATAGTTCAGGACTGGAATTTTCTAAAAGTCTACCTGAGCCTCCAATAACTACCTGGAGTCCATATTAACATCAATTAACATCAACAACTGCTATGACCACCTTCCACCTAACACACAGTATGAATTCCTACTTTCTGTTCACCCAAATAAGGATGGGTTCCCTGTTGAGTCTGGTTCCTTCCAAGGTTTCTTCCTATTGCCATCTCAGGGAGTTTTTCCTTGCCACTGTCTCTCTCGGCTTGCTGATCAGGGATTATCTGACTATTTTGATTCATTACAAATTCTCATTCCATGGAAATGTAAAAATATAATTTGATTGTGTAAGGCTGCTTTGCGACAATGACAATTGTTAAAAGTGCTATACAAATAAAATTGAATTGAATAGAATTGAATGAATAAATTCTTTCTTCTTCTGCATCCCTACTTTTTGCTTGCTTGCCTTAGAATCATTCCCAAAATACACACACACACACACACACACACACACACACACACACACACCACTCTAACTTCCTTTCTGATTTGGTTTAGCCAAGGTATATGTAAAGTAAAACAAAAGTGCAAGCAAGTTTACACCTACCAATTTGTCTAAAACAAATGTAAGAAAGCATGTGTATTCTGTCTTTGTACCTATGCTTATTGTATATACACTGATCAGCCATAATTTAAAAAACATTAATATTAAAACCACCTAGGTTTTGGGTTCTCCTTAAAGCCCCAGGAAGCTCTGGCCCCTCAAGGCATGCCTCTGCATTGTTTCAGGGGAGGTGCTGCAGTGTCTGCCACAAGGACAGGCAGTGGATCCTTTGTGTATTGTGGGTTGTGGGGTGGGCCCTTCATGGATTGGACTTTTTTGTCTGGTGGATCTCATGGGGCTTGATCAGATTGGGATCTGGAGACAACAACTTTGAACTCTTTGCTTCTTTTTAGACAAACACATTAATAGATACTGGGGTAGCTTAGTGGTTACAGCTTGGGCTATGGTTTGGAAGGTCCCAGGTTAAAATCCCAAGACTGCCAACTTGTCCCTGTTGGGCCCTTAACAAGGCCCTTAACCCTCAACTGCTCACATGTATGAAATACAAATTTAAAGCTACGTTTACACTGTCAGTTAAATGTGACCCAATTCAGATTTTTTGCTCCTATGTGACACATATCAGACATTTTCTATGTCCGTGTAAACAGGAAAAAAACGTATGCATTCCAATATTTCAAGATCGGTTTCGGGCCTCCTTCATATGTGGAAATAAATCAGATATAAATCAGATGTGTGCTGATGTGATTGTCGTGTAAACAGACAGATCGGATTTTCTGAGGCATTGCGTTCTGTACGTGATTAAAACTGTGACTTCTTTGCGGGCAGTAAATTGTGCCAGTAGGGCAAAATTCTACATACAGTGGAACCTTGGATTGCGAGTAACGTGGTTTACGAGTGTTCCGCAAACCGAGCAAAGATTTTTAATCATTTTTTATTTGGAAACCGAGCAAGTATTAATTTACGAGCGCCGAGTATCATTTATCACGCATGCTACTCTTATTTTGACACCGAGCGTCACTCTTTCACCTTCATTTGTTTTTTTGTTTTTTTTTACTTTACAGCAGTGATTCCCTTAGTATGCGCTCACGCCAGGTCAGAGAGATTTCTTTTCCGCTGTCAAAACTGTTTCTGTGTTTGTGTGTGTCCGTTTGTTGTGAAACTTAAG
>JAAGKR010003383.1:0-41385 GCA_011419295.1 Clarias macrocephalus | reverse complement strand
ACACACACACACACACACACACACACACACACACCACTCTAACTTCCTTTCTGATTTGGTTTAGCCAAGGTATATGTAAAGTAAAACAAAGGTGCAAGCAAGTTTACACCTACCAATTTGTCTAAAACAAATGTAAGAAAGCATGTGTATTCTCTCTTTGTACCTATGCTTATTGTATACACTGATCAGCCATAATTTAAAAAACATTAATATTAAAACCACCTAGGTTTTGGGTTCTCCTTAAAGCCCCAGGAAGCTCTGGCCCCTCAAGGCATGCCTCTGCATTGTTTCAGGGGAGGTGCTGCAGTGTCTGCCACAAGGACAGGCAGTGGATCCTTTGTGTATTGTGGGTTGTGGGGTGGGCCCTTCATGGATTGGACTTTTTTGTCTGGTGGATCTCATGGGGCTTGATCAGATTGGGATCTGGAGACAACAACTTTGAACTCTTTGCTTCTTTTTAGACAAACACATTAATAGAGACTGGGGTAGCTTAGTGGTTACAGCTTGGGCTATGGTTTGGAAGGTCCCAGGTTAAAATCCCAAGACTGCCAACTTGTCCCTGTTGGGCCCTTAACAAGGCCCTTAACCCTCAACTGCTCACATGTATGAAATACAAATTTAAAGCTACGTTTACACTGTCAGTTAAATGTGACCCAATTCAGATTTTTTGCTCCTATGTGACACATATCGGACATTTTCTATGTCCGTGTAAACAGGAAAAAAACACATGCATTCCAATATTTCGAGATCGGTTTCGGGCCTCCTTCATATGTGGAAATAAATCAGATATAAATCAGATATGTGCAATCATGTCCCTATTCCTCCTTCTTCGTTTCGCGAACTTTTCATATATCGCAGAGCTAGCATCAAGCATATTTCGCCTTCGTTCATCTTGGCTAGTGTGTAGTGCAAAAACCAAAGTATGCGCTGTAGTATTTTAAATGGGGAGACAAAGCTCAACGCATTATCCACATTTATGTCGGGTTTTCAGCTCTGGTTCAGATTCAGAATTGAATCTTTAAAGATTCGAGTTAACTTTGTGAAACTTGATTAAAATTTATATCTTATACTTTATCAACTACCCGTCCAGCGTTTAGTATGTTTTAGTGTATCTTACCAATTCTGTTTATCCCGCGGCCGACGATGATAATACAAAATCTGGTATTTACCTAATTATGAGCAAGGTAATGTAAGATCTGGGCAAATGTTTAAACTTTAAAATACATGACCAAGACAACAGTTCTTTATAAAGAAACAAGAATTCATTTGAACTAATCTACGATACATAAAGCTACGCTACTTGAACACACGCACACACACACATAAACATACCAACAGTTTGCAGGGTGAAAGTTAAGGAAGTTCACCTTGTACAGTTTACTAGACCAAAGAAAGTCACAAGAGCAGAGTCTTGGGTTTAATCTTACGGTTTTAGTTATGAAACAAGCACCATTTTCAGCAAGGTGTGCAGCTTTGTTTGTATACTTGCGTTACGTTTCATTCTCATGGTTCGCCTCCGGTAAGGGGGAATAACGGCCTTGCTGATTGGTTGGTGCTCTGGTTGAAATGACGTTTTTCAGGAAAGCCCTTCGGTGAGGCTGGGTCGCCTGGTTACCGATGGCGCGCTCTGGAACTTCTTCTGTGGGTTTCCTCGTTGCAGTTCTGGCACGAAGTCTCATTGAGTGTTCTCGAAGAGCGGATAATGTCAGCGAAGTTGGCGTAACGCTCACAAGGGCAGAAGCCCGAGCGGCGAGTTTGCTTCCTTCAGATGGTCATGATGACGATGTGCCGAAAGAATGGATGAAAGAACGTGATTGGACGAGTCCGGACACTGAGTTTTGTCCCTGTGTGTCAGTCCGTCCCACGGATGATCGGTCCAATCGGATGTGTTTGTGGGGCTTAGCCACGCCTCACTTGGTTCCCCCATTTGTGCATACATTAGGCCGGGTTTACGGCTGTCACGTGGGGCCAAGCCGATTACACTTTTAATTACCTTTTATAAAGTAATTTTACATGAGCTCTTGTTCATGCAACCAATTTTCCGTGTACACCACTATTGTTTGAATAAAATAAGCTTTCAATTGATACCACACATCCCCTATCTTACACACTCATTTATAGCTTTGTTCAATAAACAGGGTTTGTAAATGCTAATGATACCTTTAAAGTTATGTAGAATAAACAAACATAACACACAGATATATAACATACTGAATATATGTTTCTAGCATTTTTATCCTACTGGCACCATTAAAGATTGCTTAAATAGTGTCTCTGCTGTGTTCCTCTTTGTTCTTTGAAAGCCATTTGGAGAACGCATGTGTCCTGGAGTCACTGAGATGTTCAAAGTGTGACTTGGTGATTCCCCCCTCCAACTCGGGGTGAAGCTGTAAAACTGTCCGCTTTGTTTACAGGATCGCCAATTTACACAATGGTTTTAGGTCTAGATTGAGGTATCTGGCTTTAGTGTAGCTTCAAGCCCAGCAAACTTCCTGTCCCATGCCTGGTTAAGATCCTGCAGCTTAGTTTTATGTTCCCGAATGAGATAAGGTTATTAGGATGGCACCATGATGTCTGGGGAAGAGGTTCTGGAATGTGATCGAGTGTTTGCTCTTAGTTGGGGGTCTGCTCATGCCTACAGCGTGATGTTTCAGACAGTATGGCAAGTGTAAACACTGGAATTGGATATCAGTCATAGTTGAAAGAATGTGTAAAGAGACGGTCAGAAAAATCAGATATAGGCAACAAATCAGATTTGGGCATTGAGACCTGCAGTGTAAACGGGGCTTAAGTGACTCTGGCTGAGGGCATCTGTCAAATGCATAAATGTGTGGAAGGTAGAAACATTTCTATCATTGCCAGGATTTTCTTTACTCAGCTGTTTATGCTGACTTTTCTGTGAGATTGGATCAGGCGCGCTGACCTTTGGTCCCCATAGGTATACTGTATGCAAGTTTTGGGTGAGCATGAGCCTG
Organism: Clarias macrocephalus; assembly: GCA_011419295.1. NCBI lineage: Eukaryota > Metazoa > Chordata > Actinopteri > Siluriformes > Clariidae > Clarias > Clarias macrocephalus. The sequence continues at coordinate 38,410 of JAAGKR010003383.1, read as the reverse complement.
TCACCGGTTTACACGTATATGATTAATAATCAATGTTTTCAGTTTACCTGTCAGGGTTGTGATGTGGCTTAAGGGTTAAAGTATTGTACTGTAAAGTTTGGGCACCCTACAGAATGAGTATTTAGTAGCACCTCTGGGAGATATTACAGCTTGCAAACACTTTTTATTGCCAGCTAAAAGTCACTGGCAGCAACACAACACCAAAGCATGGCAGATCCACCACTATGCTTAATAGTTGGCTAGGTGATCTTTTCATGAAATGCTGCTCCTTTTTTTCTCCAAACATGCCTTTGCTGATTGTGGCCAAAGAGATCTATTTTAACTTCATCAGACCACAGAACTTGTTTCCAAAATGCATCAGGCTTCTGTAGATATTCTGTTACATACTTCTGACATTGGAATTTATGATAGGAACGCAGGTAAGGTTTTCTTTTGCTGACTTTTCCATGAAGGTCTTGTGGAACGGTGCACCTCCACTTCTGAGTCTGCTAAATCTTCCTGCAGGTTTTTTTTTGCAGTCAAATGAGGCTTTTGATTTGTCCTTCTGACCAGCAAACAAGCAGAGAGTTTTCTTCTCTTCCAGATCTCATCTTGACCTCCACAGTTCCCCTGAACTGCCATCAACTTATCCAACAGCAATGTGAAAAACATTGAAGAGCATGCCAAGACATATGTAAGCTCTAATTGCAAATCAGATTTATTTTACCAAATTATTAATTATTTAGCCAAAGAATTAACACAATTTGTTTACAAATTATTTGCATTTTTTGGAGTTATTAAAGCTTACTGCATGAGCCTAGGTTATTTTGATGTGTTGTGATGTCATTTCCTTTTAATATACACTTCAAATAGCAATAGTTCTAATTAAACTTTTTTTGCAGAGCTGTGTGTAGATAGATAGATAGATAGATAGATAGATAGATAGATAGATAGATAGATAGATAGATAGAACTATATAAACATTTTACATGTTTACATGATCTCAAGTGGAGTTTGGTGTTACATAGGGTTCGGTTTTAGGCCCACTGCTTTTTTCTCCTTACGTACATGCTTCCTCTGGGTAACATAATTCAAAGCATGGTATAGTGGAACCTCAGATTGCAAGTAACGCGGTTTGCAAGTGTTCAACAAGATGATCATGATCACAACTGAGCCAGTGGTTTTTTTCTCACTTGTGCTGTGGAATTGTGGGTAGTCGTCTCCCCTGCTGGGTCTTAGTGCTTGTCTCTTGTGCACGCGCATAATTATATATATACATATACACAGTTGAGGACAAAATTAATAGCCCCCCTCCAAAATATTCATTGTTTTAAAAGTATTTTAAAAGTGCTTTTAAACAGAGCAACAAAAAATTTAACACAGCTTTTTTAGACATCCTAGTTTTATTTTGGATGCTTAAATTATTTTATTTTCCACACAGAAATGAAAATATTATTTCCCCCCCTCCCCCCCCACATTCTAATAGTCAATTGTGTATCCTTTTTGCTGGATAACTGCCTGCAGTCGTTTGTTGTAATCATCAACAAGTCCCTGCCACTTCATTTGAAGAATCCTGGCCCATTCTTCTTTGGCAAATCTCTCAAGTTCCTCTAGATTTGATGGTTTTCTGGCAGGGACATTTTTTTTCACATATTTTCTATTGGATTTAAGTCAGGGCTTTGTGCAGGCCATTCGATGACATTCACCTTGTTCTTCTGGAGATAGTTCTTCACCAAGAGAGATGTATGTTTAGGATCGTTGTCATGTTGGAAGATGAAGCGACGACTCAGACCTAGTTTCACTGCTGACTGCTTAAGGTTTTCTTTTAAAATATCCACATATTTTTCTTTATTCATGATCCCTTCCACCTTGACAAGATTTCCAGTTCCAGATGCACTGAAGCATCCCCACAGCATAATACTCCCACCACCGTGTTTCACTGTGGGGACGGTCCTCTTTGGGTTGAATGCCTCACCTTTTCCCCTCCAAACATAAGCAGTGTCTCTGTGTCCGAAGAGCTCTAGTTTAGTCTCATCAGACCATAAGACACGCTTCCAGTATGAATAAACTTACTCCAGGTTGTCTTGAGCACATTTAATTCTGGCTTGTAGGTGTCTTTTCTTCAAAAGAGGAGTTTTTCTTGGTCTGTAGCCTCTCAGTTCATTCCTGTGCAGAGCTCTAGTGATGGTCTTCTTAGAGACTATAATTCCTGATGTGGCCAAGTCATTCGCCAGTGTCTCTGCAGTTGTTCTGGGGTCTTTAGACACATCTCTCACTAGTTTTCTTTCCAGTGCCAGGCTTGTTCTGGAAACTGTGTGGCTTTCTTTGAATTTCCGGATTATACCTCTCACTCCAGTTCTTGAGACTTGGAAAGCTTGGATAGCTTTGTATATCCTTCTCCTGTTTTATGTGCATCAATAATTCTTTGTCTCAAGTCGAAACTGAGTTCCTTTCTTTTTGGCATGTTGCTTTCTGACCCATACTGAGGCTTTTATACCTTAATTTAACTTAATTATTGAGTGAGATCACCTGGTTCACCTGATCACCTTTACGCACACCACCTGTGAAGGTAAAGCACATCACTGAACAAAAGATTTTAAGATACTACTTTTGACATTTAAAGCACTAAATGTTCTCGCGCCGCAGTATCTGAGTGAACTGTTAGTGTCTTACGATCCGCCACGCCTACTTCCATCAAAGGATGCAGGCGGCCTGTCAGTACCACGTATTATTAAAACTACAGCAGGGGGCGGAGCTTTTTCTTACAAAGCCCCAAAGTTATGGAATAGTCTTCCTATTAATGTTGGGGACTCAGACACAGTCTCAGTGTTTAAGTCTAGGCTAAAAACCTATTTATTTAGCCAAGCATTTTTGTAAATAGGTAAAGGAGCAGATCTGGGGGAGTCATGGACGTAGAGTATCTGGTGAACTGGTATGTTTAGATGCTGTCCTCCCCACTCTCATTGTTCACTCAGGTTTGTGACGGTGAGGTGATTGGTTGCTTTACATCTCAGTTCCCCCTCATGTCTGTGTTTCCTTCTGGCTCCTCCCTTTTAGTTATGATGTCATAGTTAGTCCTGCCAGAGTCCCTGCTTGCACTCTGCACTAAATATACATTCACCTTATACATCATGTGACTGTGACCAGACCTAACTGCCATCTCTCCTCTTCTGCTCTTCCCTCTCCTGTTCTCTCCCTCTCTCTCTCTCTCTCTTTCCATCTCTCAGTCGAGCTACACATGTCGTTTCTGAGCTGCCATTGATCCAGACTCCCTCTGCCCTCTGGACCGGCCTGACTCATCCTGGTGCCCCACTTCTGGTTGGGGATCTCTTTGGGATGTATCCGATGTCTGGGGATGGTTTCACTCTACTAGGAAGATGGTTCTGGCCTCGCAAGATGTTTATGCTGTTTGTGTCCAGCATTAAATAATTATTTCATCTATTATTCGACCACGACTGGAAATAACAGCTGGAACGTCTTTGTGAGTTTATGACTGAAATAAAGCTGTTTATCGGCGTGCATGAACCCGCGGCTCGTACTTTCACTTTACAAAAGATAGGGTTTTGATCAAAAGGCTGATAAACGTGTGTGATTTATCAATAAAAATGCAGACATACACTCCCAGAAAATCATTGTGTCTCGCAATAATGCAGATCAAACATAATACACCTGTCCATAAATAAAAATAAATATTTAAGCATATTTAAATGTATTTCACTTAAATATTACAGATTAAAACTAAGGCTTCAGTTCATTGGGATGTGGACAAAAGGTCCAGGAAGGAAACGGGTTTCGTTATTTTACACAATCTGAATATATATTCAGTAAATTTATGAATTCCACTCAAAGTATCAAATCCAACTATGAAGTCTGATTTAATTGATACCATTAAACATTTTATTTCTATTTATTTTATGTTGCTGGTGAAATACATTTTAGGCAGAGACGTCAATAATTAGTTTTAAACCCCTCAATTCTGTCAATTCTCCCATCAGCGAAACTTCACACCTATCATGAACAAAAGGTGAGAAGAGAAATTACAGTAAGTGGAGGGTCTGCGTGTGTTCACCTCGGAGCGTGCTGTCGTGTTGTATTCAGCGAGTAGGCTATATATTTGTTTGTTGCATTTCTGGGTAAATATGTCTGCCATTTTATTGATAAATCTGCTCATATCTGCATGCATGTTTATCAACCTTTTGCACTCACTTTCACTTTGCAAAAGACAGTGTTTATTGTTTTCTGCATGTTTAAAGCACATATGAACACCTTCATCATGAAAGATCTATTGTAAATCAAAAACAAAATGTTTGCTTCAGCATTGGAAACAATATTGTTTTAAGCTAACTTTATTAATAATTATACACTTTTGTATTCTTTGTTGTACTTCCTCTTTTTGCACACACGTGTGCATCTTTAAATTTGAACAGAAAATAATAGTGGGCTGGTAGGCAGGTTATTTTTCATATAACTTAAATTGCTGAATGAAGTTAAATATACGAAATAAATTAACAATTGCGTTTACTTTACATTTGTACACTCATGTAAATAGCTTTTTTAATGTACAGTACAATATATGCTATTGTAGGGATGAATTCAATTCAATTTTATTTCTATAGCGCTTTTAACTATAGCCATTGTCTCAAAGCAGCTTCACAGAAATGAAAAAATTTATGGAAATGTATATATGTGTAAGAAAAATGTGTCTAGATAATGAGATTGTCCCTGATGAGCAAGCCAAGAGTGACGGCGACAGTGGCAAGGAAAAACTCCCTGTGATGGCAATAGGAAGAAACCTTGAGAGGAACCAGACTCAACAGGGAACCCATCCTCATCTGGGTGATAACAGATAACAGAAAATGTATAACATCATGTGTGTTATGCAGCTGAAAGTTCGATATAACAGAAGTTATTTAAATTAACACAAAGTCCAGTTCAGCACAGGGATGAGTCAGCAGGTGCAGAGGGCAGATGGGCTCTGGATCACTGGGAGCTCAGGAGCAGCATGTGTAGATCCAAACCAACATCCAGCTGGAGCAGGTCCTTCTCTGGATGCCTCAGGATCCTCGCAGGGTTCCTCTGCCTACTGAAGCTGGAACAATCTCCAGATGCCTCGGGATGGGTGGAAAAAAAGAGCAGGTGAAAAGAATTAGCGTAGCTGCCATTCAGGATAGATGTACTGGAGTATGAGGTAAAGAAATTAATTATGTGTATGTCAGATTAAAGAGATGCGTCTTGAGTCTACTTTTAAACTGGGAAACTGTGTCTGAGCCCCGAACACTGTCAGGAAGGCTATTCCAAAGCTTTGGAGCTAAATATGAAAATGCCCCGCCTCCTTTTGTAGATTTTGATATTCTGGGAACTGCCAGAAGTCCGGAGTTTTCTGATCTTAAGGAACGTGGTGGATTGTAAAGTATCAGAAGACTGGTCAGGTATGTGGGAGCTACAGTAGACCGTTTAGAGCCTTGTACGTAAGTAATGCTATTTTGTAATTAATTCTAAACTGAACAGGCAGCCAGTGCAGGGATGATAATATTGGGGTTATATGATCATATTTTCTGGATCTAGTGAGAACCCTGGCGGCTGCATTTTGGACTAACTGTAGCTTGTTAATTGAGGATGCAGGACAGCCACCCAGTAATGCATTACAGTAGTCCAGTCTGGAGGTCATGAATGCATAAACCAGCTTTTCTGCATCAGATATATATAAAATGTTCCTAAGCTGGGCAATATTTCTAAGGTGGAAAAAGGCTGTTTTTGTGATGTTTCAGATATGATTTTCAAAGGATAATTTACTGTCTAATATTACACCCAGGTCTTTCACTGTCGAGCTGGTGGTAACAGTACATCCTTCTAAACGCAGGCGGAATTGTGAGAGCTGTTGTGTACTGGTTTTTGGGCCAATAAGTAATATATCTGTCTTATCTGAATTTAGTAAAACAAAATTATCGGTCATCCAATCTTTTATATCTTGAATACACTCAGTTGGTCTAGACAATTTGGGTATTTTGTCTGGTTTTGTGGAGATGTATAACTGGGTATCATCAGCATGACAGTGGAAACTAATCCCATGTCTTCTAATGATGTTACCCAAGGGAAGCATGTATATTGAGAACAGCAGAGGTCCTAAAACTGACCCTTGTGGCATCCCATATTTCACTGGCATTACACCAGACTGTTCTCCATTCAGATCTACAAAATGGAATCGATCAGACAGGTAGGATCTAAACCATTTTAATGCCTGCCCCTGAATACCAATGTGATGTTGTAAGCGATCTATGAGAATGTTATGACCTATAGTGTCGAATGCAGCACTAAGATCAAGTAAGACTAGAATCAAGATGCAACCTTGGTCTGAAACTAAAAACAAGTAATTTGCCATTTTAACTAGTGCAGTTTCTATACTACAATGGGGCCTGAAACCTGACTGAAATTCTTCGAGGATATTGTTTTCCTGCAAGAATGTGCATATTTGGGCTGATACTATCTTATCTAATATCTTTGATATAAACGGAAGGTTTGAAATTGGTCTGTAATTTGTTATATCATTTGGGTCTAAATCAGATTTTTTAAAAAGAGGCTTAATAACTGCCAACTTGAAAGGTTTAGGGACGTCACCTAGATATAATGAAGAGTTGATAATGTTTAGAAGCAGCGCTCCAGCTATATTTATCATTCTTTTAAAAATTTGGTTGGGATTGGATCCAGCAAGCATGTTGATGAGGTGATGAGTTTATACAGCTCTTCCTGTCCTACACCTGTAAAGCACTGAAAATCTAATTGTGAAGCTTTAGACTGGACTGGATCATGAGATGTTGTTAGAGGTTGAATTTCCATTATTTTCTTCCTGCTCCTATCAATTTTTTCATTAAAGAAGTTCATGAAGTCTTCACTTCTAAACTGTGATATGCAGGCATCTTAGGATTTATTAAGCTAGTCACTGTACTAAATAGGAACCTGGGATTGTTTTGGTTTCTTGCTATCAGTTGGCTCAGATGCTCAGCCCTAGCCGCTTTTAGAGCCCGTCTATAGCTGCACATACTACTTTTATATAAGCGATTCTAAAAACTTCTAATTTAGTTTTTCTCCATTTTCGCTCGAGGTTACGGGTTGCTCTCTTTAGGGTGCAAGTATGACTGTTGTACCACGGTGCAAGTGTTTTATCTCTGACTTTTTTTAATCTGATGGGAGCAACAGTGTCTAATGTACTGGTAAAAACAGTGCTGCTAGTCACTTCATCTAGATTGTCTGCACTGGGGGGTCTGACAAGAAATTGGCACAGATCATTTAAACCAATATGTTGGTCTGAGCCAGGTTTCAGTAAGGCAGAGTGCATCAAGACAGCAATCTGAGATAATTTCATTAACAATCAGTGCTTTAGGCGCAAGGGATTTGATGTTGAGAAGCCCAAACTTTAGAGGTATATTTTGATTACTTATTTGGCCTTTTTCTGGTATTATAGTTATTAGATTGTTTCGAGCGATTTTAACAAATTTATGCTTTTTTCTCACTATTCGGGGAACAGACACAGTTTCTATAGGACAAGCTATGTGTGAGCGTCTATCAGTATGGTGAGTTGTAATGTGGCTATTATGTTTGGAATCTAAGACACGACTTACCGCCAGTCAGATGGTTCATAGGGTCCTGGAGATGTTGTCTGAGAGGACTGCTGCTCCAGCTCTGCTAGGGTGCAGGCCATCGGTGTGGTAGAGCCTAGGACGCTCCCAGAAAATATTCCAGTTATCAACAAAGGGTAATCTCTGTTGTTGATACCAAGATTGTAACCATTCATTAAAAGCAAATAGTCTACTGAACCTCTCGATTCCTCATTGGAATGTGGGAAGCGGTCCGGATACGATGATCCTTGTCGTGGGTGATGTGCTGCGGACCTTCAGGAGCCTGGTTGAGAAGTCCTTCTTCAGGATCTCCGTCTGCCTCAGCCTGGTGTCGTTCGTGCCAGCATGAAGGACCACAGCTCCAAAGTTCTCCTTCAGGGCCGCAGGCACCTGAGCAGCAACATCAAGAACACGAGCACCAGGTAAACACCTTACCTTTAGCCGTGGTAGCACGGACGTGCCGGATGATGGAGTCTCCGATGACCAACGCGTCGTGTACCGTCTTGCGAAGATGAGCAAAGCGGTTTCGTATGGGGATCTCGAAGATGGGCGGCGGCGGAGGAGGAGAGGCCCTCGCTCGTCTTCCGCTGCTGCTGTATCCAGGCTTCGTGGTATCCCGGCGCCGGGGTGAAGGAAACCTGGGCGGGCTGCGTCCGTGGTGCGTTGGACTTGGGCAGAGAAGCACGCGGCGTAGAGGTTGTGGAAGGATGTGTGTCATGCCGAGAATTTACCTGGGACAGGTGAGCGTCGGTTCGTGACGATTCCAGCGCGGCTTTCTGCTGTCGTAGCTGGGCCAGCTTCACCTGCAGGTCGCGGATCTGCTTCTCCAAGGCCTCCATCTCCAAATCCGCCGAGTGAAGCTCCAGTGTATCCTCACCTGCACTCAGAGGCAGACACACAACCGACATGGTGTCAAAAAACGGAGATAATCGGTGTGAAAAAAAACGTAGGCAAACTTGTGATAGGTGTGTGGCAAAACTATTAAAACTTAGCGATATAACAGGAGATTTGAGTGAATATATTATAAATACTTATCTGTAATATGTTCGCTCTTTGTAAGAAGACAAAAAGTTAGAACGTCAATCTGGATTAAGCTGGAAAATTAGTCAGTTTGCCGGAGCTCTGAAAAAAAGCAGCGTCTCCCCAACAGACCCCCAAAGAGAGCAATCAATCAATTACATTCCATAACCCTTCTCTTAGCCTGCATGGAGCCATCCCGATAATCTTATCTGATCTGTGACACAAAGCAACATCTGTGAAGAAGCCGGAATCTTAACCAAGCTTGGGACAGCAAGTCTGCTGCTTCTGGAGCCATAAAAAGTCCAATTGACCTTGACTACAACAGTGTAAATTGGTAATCCGATAAACCAAAGAGACAGTTTTACACATTTGAGTGTGGGGGGAGCTCTCCCTAACTCATAGCACTGGCACTCTTGTTGACCTCCAGAGCATATACCTTTCAATGAACAAAAAGACATAAGGCAGAGACACTATTTTAAACAATCTTTAAATTGTGCCAGTAGGGCAAAATTCTACATACAGTGGAACCTTGGATTGCGAGTAACGTGGTTTACGAGTGTTCCGCAAACCGAGCAAAGATTTTTAATCATTTTTTATTTGGAAACCGAGCAAGTATTAATTTACGAGCGCCGAGTATCATTTATCACGCATGCGACTCTTATTTTGACACCGAGCGTCACTCTTTCACCTTCATTTGTTTTTTTGTTTTTTTTTACTTTACAGCAGTGATTCCCTTAGTATGCGCTCACGCCAGGTCAGAGAGATTTCTTTTCCGCTGTCAAAACTGTTTCTGTGTTTGTGTGTGTCCGTTTGTTGTGAAACTTAAGTGATTCTGTTAGTATGCGCTCACACCAGTCTTGCTTTTTTTCCGTTAAACCAGTGTTTCCACTGTGTTCATGCGCTTGTTGTGAAACTTAAAAAGTGAGTCCGTTAATATACACTGACGCCAGTCTCAGAGAGATTTCTTTTTTTCCTGTTAAAATGGTGTTTCTGTTGTGTGTGTGTGTTTGTTGTGAATCTTAAAAAGCGAGGTGGGGAGAGGGAGGAGGAATGTTACTGTGTAAAACGAGGTGAGTGAAGGGGCTAATTCCACACACACACACACACACACACACACACACACACACACACACACACACAGTGCGTGCGTGCACCAATGGAAACACTTATCTGTCAGGATTTATTTGTACTTTTTTTTAAGGTAAAGTGCAGATTACTTAGTTTCATTTTCATTTTATAGATTGTATTAATTATTTTTATGTATTTATTTTTTGGGGCTGTGGAACAAATAATTTGAGTTTTCATTATTTCTTATGGGAAATGATGATTTGGTGTACGAGTGTTTTGGAATACGAGCCCACTTCCGGAACAAATTATGCTCGTAATCATATATTCACTGTGTATGTTTTATGTCTGTGTGTATGTTTGATTATTCTGCATAACTTAAAAGGAATAATCAGCATTTACAAACCCCTTTTATTAGATGAAGGTATAAATGAGTGTGTACGATATGGGATGTTTAAATGTTTGATCAACTGGAAGCTTGCTTTATTCAAAGCATATTGGTGTACACGAAAAATTGGTAGCATGAACAGAGTTAATGCAAAATTACTTCATAAAAGATGAGAAAAGAAAAGTGTCCCCAAGTGCAGTCACAAAAAGCATCAAGCGCTACAAAGAAACATGCGGACCGGCCCAGGAAAGGAAGACCGATAGTCGCCTCTGCTGCGGAGGATAAGTTCATCCGAGTCACCAGCCTCAGAAATCGCAGGTTAACAGCAGCTCAGATCAGAGAGCAGGTCAATGGCACACAGAGTTCTAGCAGCAGACACGTCTCTAGAACAACTGTTAAGAGGAGACTGTGTGAATCAGGCCTTCATGGTAGAAGATCTGCTAGGAAACCACTGCTAAGGACAGGCAACAAGCAGAAGAGACGCGTTTGGGCTAAAGAACACAAGAAAGAAAACTCGCTGAATGAGAAGGGGTGTACAAACTTTTGCTCTGTACTGTATGAGAACAAAACGTAACGCAAATAAACAAAGCTGCATACCTTGCTGAAAACTCACTGCATAACTAAACCGCAAGATTAAACCCAAGACTCTGCTCTTGTGACTTTCTTTGATCTAGTAAAATTCTAGAAAACTTTAACACTTAACCTCCAGACTGTCAGGAGGTTTGTGTGTTTATGCATGTGTTGTAGCGTAGTTACATGTATCATAGATTTTTAAAATAAATTCATGTTTCATTATAAAGAACTCTTGTCTTTGTCATGTATTTTAAAGTCTAAACATGTATTGATAAATACCAGACTTTGTATTATCCTTATCCTTGTATTATTAGTAAGATATACTCAATTGTGCTATACGGTGGACGGGTAGTATATAAAGTGTATCCTATAAATTTTAATTCACTTAATCAATTTAACCTGAATCATTAAGGATTCGATATACCTCTGACTCAGAGCTAAAAGACTACATAATGAAGGTAAAGAATGCAGCATTCAATCTTGGTCTACTTCATGTAAACCCTACATATTAATGGTGGAAAATGCCTGAGGCATTTTGTCCACAGTAAAATGTGTACATTATGTAAATCCTACACTACCATATTATATATTTGTGTTTAATACGGTTTCATTCATATTTTACAACATTACATGCTTTACAATTTACTTGCAATTGTACGTTTAAAATATAACCTACGTATCTACAGGATAAGCATATTTAACTACTTCAGCAGTGAATGAGAAATTTGGTCTGGCTTTTAAATGAGGTCCTTCTCTCACTCACTAATCTTCTATACCACTTTATCCTGTATTCAGGGTCACGGGAAGCCTGGAGCCTATCCCAAGAGTCTTAAGGCACATGGCAGTGTACACCCTGGACAGGGTGCCAATCCATCTACGGACACAGACACACACTCACTCATTCACACAGCCTAATCTGCATGTCTTTGAACTGTGGGAGGAAACCGAAGTACCCAGAGGAAACCCATGGGGAGCACATGCAAACTCCATGCACACAGTGACAGGATTAGAGCCTTGCCGGGGAACGAACCCGGACCCTGGCGGTGCAAAGGTCCTTACTTGATATAATTCATTATGCAATTAGGAATCTTCTTATAAATACAATTCTTATTCTCCAAATACAAATATAGTCTTTCAAAGCAAGCATTCATGTCAGAATGTTCAGCGGAATTTCTTCTCACCTTTCATTTACGATAGCTGTGAATTTATCAAACTGGGTGCGCTGTTGGCAAATACTGTAGGGATGTTTTAGATGAATTAACAAGTCAGAGTGAACGCCTCTGCCTAAAATTTATTTCCCCAGCAAAACATAAAATAGATAAAATAATAATAATAATAATGATAGCAATCAAATCAGATTTCATAATTTAATACTTTTTTATTTTTATACTTTTCTTTTTATTTACTGTATGGACAGTTGTATTATGCTTTCTGTGAAGAATAAACAATCCTGGTAGATTGTCTTAAAAGTCAGAAGTGCGGAACTGGCCATCTGGAGCACCATGAAACATTCATTGAAATGCAATTCTTGTGCACAGAAAAAAAATAAACTACACAAAATATATTATTACGACTTGAACAAATCGTCTCACATCAGAGTGCGCTGTTGTGTTGGAAAAGCCAGGGTTTATTTAGCGAGTAGCCTATAAATTTGTGTTTGTTCTGAGGGCATATGTCTGCATTTTTATCAATAAATTGCACAGGTTTATCAGCCTTTTGATCAAAACGCTGCCTTTTGTGAAGTGAAAGTGCGAGCAGCGGGTTTACACACACTGATTTTAAATGAATTTTAGATTTATTTTAAAGCACAATTTAGGGTCTCTCATTTAATTATTATGAGCATTATTTATTAATTAAACTTGAAAAATATCAATTCAAACTATAAAGATGAACCGAGCAGGCGGTAGAGCTCTGTTTAGACTACGTAAGAAATATGCTCAACATCCCGGAGCCCAAACCTCAAACAGGGACATCTGTATAAATAAACCGAGATGCGTGTTTCTTAGCCCCACCCCCGTGAAAATGACGAATTCAAGGAAAGGCTCCCCCCGCGAGAGGTTGTGTGTAGTGGGTAGTTTTCAGAAGTTCATTCCGAGGTGAACTTCAGTTCATTGTAATGCAGACAAAAGGTTTAGGAAGGAAACAGAGACATTTCTTTTTTTCGTTTTTTTTTTGCATTGAGTTTAATCATGTAGCACATTTAGTATTCATAAGCAACCCAACAGTGTAATTAAAGTACCCAAAACAACCCTGAATATTGACCCAGCATAAAGAACCCAACAATGAGAGAAGAAAATGAAGAATAAATACATATCAGTATTCACAGTTTGAGTTCAACACGTTTATGAGTTTATGTCACTTGCTGTCAATGGGTGCCTAAGAGAGAGAGAACACATTTTCGGATTAATGGCCAGATCTGCCCAACTTGATATGGTCTGTACAGAGATGGCTGAAAGTGGACAGACAAAACCATTTCATCAACAAAACCATCAGGTGAATGACTGGAAAACCTAATAATACCCTTGGGAGTGAAAACTGTGGGTATTTAAATAACTTTTAGGCCTCTAATGCACAGTGCTCAGATATACTGTTTTAGGCCCACTGCTTTTTTTCTCTTCACATGCGTCCTCTGAGCAACATAATTCGTAAGCACGGTATTAGTCTTCATTGTTATGCTGATGCCACACAGTTATATGTCTCAGCAGAACCATATGAGAAAAAACAGCTTAAGTTGAAACAGTAAAGTTGAACAATGTGCGCAGGGCATAAGAAAGTGGATGTTAATTAACTTTCTTCTGCTTAATCCTGATAAGATTCTAGTTATAGGACCACAAGTAGCTTTGCCACCCCCACTGTAACTTTAAATGGCCTTTTTGTTCTATCTAGTGCAACCGTGAAAGACCTCGATGTGATTATAGATTCCAGCCTTTAATTTGAAGCACATGTAGATAATGTTACGAGGATAGTTTTCTTTCACCTTAGAAATTTTGCTAAGATGAGGAATATATTGTCACTAAATGATGCAGACTCATGCTCTAGGACTGTTATAACGCCTTACTGTCTGGTTGTTCAGCTATCTGCATAAATAAGCTTCAGTTAGTCCAGAATGCAGCAGCGAGGGTCCTCACTAGAAGCAGAAGATTCGAGCACATCACCCCTATCTTATCTACACTGCATTGGCTCCCTGTGAAATTTCGCATTGATTTTAAAATACTACTTTTGACGTATAAAGCATTAAATGGTCTCGCTCCGCAGTATCTAAGTAAACTACACTGAGTAAACTAGTGTCTGACGATCCGCCACGCCTACTTCCATCAAAGGATGCAGGGTGTGGGTCAGTACCACGTATTATGAAAACTACAGCAGGAGGCGGAGCTTTTTCGTACAAAGCCCCAAAGTTATGGAATAGTCTTCCTATTAATGTTGGGGACTCAGACACAGTCTCAGTGTTTACATCTAGCCTAAAAACCTAAAATTTATTTTATTTATTGTAAATAGATGAGCCTTAGGTAAAGGAGCAGATCTGGGGGTCTCATGGACGTAGAGTATTATGGTGAACTGGTATGTTTAGATGCTGTCCTCCTGACCCTTATTGATGATTCTGGTTTGTTGACAGTGAAGTGATTGGTTGCTTTACATCTCAGGGAGCCCTCATGTCTGTGTTTCCTTCTGTCTCTCCCTTTTAGTTATGCTGTTATAGTTAGTCTTGCACTCTGTACTAAATATACATTCACTTTATACATTGTGTAACAGAGTGACCAGACCTAACTGCCATCTCTCCTTCTCTTCTGCTCTCTCCTTTTCTCTTTCTTCTTCTCTCTCCCTCCCGCTCTCTTTTTCCCTCTCCCTGTCTCTCTGTCAAGCTATACATGTCCTATACACTCCTGAGCTCCCAGTGATCCAGACCCCCCTGCCCCCTGGACCTGTCTGACTCGTCCTTGTTCTGGCTGGAGATCTCGTCACATGGGTGGCCTGTGTGGTCTGCCAGGGATGCGTGTGGTGACTGGGGACGGTTCTTTTTCCACGAAAACAGTCCTGGCCTCGGCTGATGCTGACAGCTGTTCACTGAGGAGTCATGACTGCAGCATAGTTCAGGACTGGAATTTTTATCTGGGCCTCCAATAATGGAATGAAATCCATATTACCTCAAACACATTTCTTGTTATACCCAACTTCCACTGTCACATAGTATGATGCAGATCAATCCCTGCTATCTGCTTTCACCCAAATGAGGATGGGTTCCCTGTTGAATCTGGTTCCTCACAAGGTTTCTTTCTACTGCCATCTCAGGGAGTTTTTCCTTGCCACTGTCACTGTCCTTGGTTTGCTCATCAGGGACAATCTTATCATCTTGATTCATAGACATTCACATTTCATACAGACCTAAATAATTCTACTGAATACAATTCCAATTGTGTTGTTGTTAAAAGCGCTAAAAATTTAATTGAAAAAAAAAAAACCAATTATATACTCTTTTTTCTGTTACAAAGTTGAATGGAATTTAAATTTAAACTGCTTTTAGAATGAAAGTTTGTGGGTTCATGTTTTTTCCCCTAATTAGTGATCAGAGAACAACAAATTAGTTGCAGTCCAATCAGGATGTGAACGATCCTGCAGTAATGATGGCCATCTTGGATTCATTGAGTCTCCACTTATAATGTACATTCTCCTTCTCATTTCTCACTTTGCCATGCATAAGCATAACATAACTGTTTTGCCCAGTGTTTTTTCTGTATACCCCAATCTCATTCTCGACTCCACATGTTTCTCAGATTCCGCTCACGTCTTCGCCCCCTGGTACCTCTGTGATTAGCGGACTGACTTATGTTTACAACCTTGTAGGCTCTCTGGTTTACAGGTTATACTAACGCTTCTGGATTCGCTTGCTCCTGCTGGACTCCTGGTTACCGATCCTGCCTGGTAAAACGATTCTGTTTATCCTTCGCTGTCACTTTCTCCATAAGCTGACTATCATTCTGCATTTGAGCACTTCCGAGTTCAAACACTTCCATATTCGTAGACATAAGGAGAGAGAGCTCACGTTGACCTCTGTTTTCTCCAAGGAAGCTAAACTTCTGTATATCTTCAAAGCGCAAAGTGGATAAACGCTCTCCTAATCCAAAAGGGACTTTCCCCACGCTCAACTTCCAGGGGTTGTGGAGATTTCCTTATGTCATAGCCCTGCCTCCAATCTTAACCAGTGGCTTCCCCATTCACCCCATTCATTCATTGTCTCATTCACTCTCTCCTTGGACATCTGTGCCTTCAGTGCCTGTTAAAGATGAGGCTCCCACCAGTGAACCTAGGCACACAGCAAAGGCAATTTACTCCTCCTGGAGAAGCAGTCCAGCATCCTTCATGCCCTCCCTGATTCCAGTTCTGCCCAGAATTTACTCACTCTCCCAACACGAAAGGGAGGCCAAGGACAAATACATCTCTGAATCTTTAGCTGTTGGAATCATTAGACCATCACCATCACCCACTGAGACAGGCTTCTTTTTCGTGGCTAAGATGAATTGATCCCTGCATCCTGATTACAGAGAGCTTAATGACATCACTATCAAGAACCGCTATCCTTTGCCTCTGATGTCCACAGCCTTTGATCCACAGAGGTGGAAAGTAATGAATTACGTTTACTCACGTTACTGTAATTGAGTTGTTTTCTGTACTTCTACTTTTTTAAATAGTTTTTTAAATCTGTAATTGTTTTGTTTGAAGTATTGTACTTCGCTACATTTTAAATCATATTTGCGACTAAGTAAAAAAAAATTATTATGCTCTGTATAAATGCTTTGTTGCGCTCGCGTGTGTGTATTGTGTCCTGATCACATGCTGCTCTAGACTCCACTCCAGGGCCTGTATTCACAAAGCTTCTTAATACTGAAAGTTGCTCCTAGTGACAATTCTAAGAAAAATCTTAGAATTATGGCATTTTCTTAGAATTTTCCCTTAAATTTTGGATTAAATCTTAGTAAAGATAAAAATTATTCACAAAACATCTTAGCCCTAAAAACAGCTCCTAAGGTAAAAATTGTTAAGAGTATAGAGGAGGACTTTTAAGAGGCTTAAGAGTTTCTCTAGCAGAGGACAAAATGGTGGAAGGAAGAAATATTCTCCAAACACTGAACGTAAAGCTAAAAGTAAAAAATGATTTTCTGTCCATTTTGGTTTTCTTGTTGTTTTACTTCCTTCCCGCTCTCTTGGATTGTTGGCTACAGACCATCCAAAAGTGCAAATTAAATAAACTGTCCTGCCATCATGTAAATTGTAAAAGCTGAGACATTTTGCTCCCATCAATCTAAAATGGATTACAAGTAATAAAATCAGTACGGCAAATAAATGTGAGAACTTAAATATAGTAACTACTGTGTGGAAATTGGCTGCTTCAAAAGTAAACACATTCTCAACATTTGGGTGTTTAATTACCTTTAAGACATTTAGCCTAGAAGCGTTGCATAAAGTAGCCTGTAGTCATGATTATACAGTTTCTTCATATACAAAAATGATGATTTCACTGTTTGTTCTATTATCATGTATTCTGTCTTCACAGAGAGCTCATTTAAAAACATTTGCAGAGGTCAGAGGTGATTTTTTTATTTTTATTAACCAATCACAGTCCTTGAATTGCTGCATCATCCCTAGCAACAGGGTCGACCACACCTCCTCACTAAGATAAAAGTTTTTCTACTTTCCTTACTCAGAGTTGCTCTAAAAAGTTCCCTAAATCACTTTTAGTCTAGGACTCCCAGATAGGACTTTTTGAGCTAAGATAGGAGCTCTTTGAGAGAATTCTAAAAAGCTTTGTGAATACAGGCCCTGGTTTTCTGACTGTCCCTACATTGGCATTTACCTGACTTTCCACAAGGTCGCTTCTTCCCTGAGAGTGACATCATCCATAAGCGCAACCATATATAAACCAAAAAGAGGTATTAGTTGTAGCACAGCCACAGAAGGGTTTTTTTGTATAAAATAAGGGTATTAATAAGGATGCTGAATAATGGAAAACAGCGGTGCCTGTATAAAAAATACCTGTTCGGTTTCCTGTCCCAAGGACGGTGTTTTGTGCTTCACTTTTCCCCCTCGTAGGACCACACTTCCCGGTCGCTAGAGGTCAGAGGTGACGCAAAAGGTCACCTGACATTGGCTTCAAAGGGACAGCCGGAAAAGAGCGAAGGGGAGGAGTAGTAATAGTTAGCTAATCAGTTAGCTGATTGCTACATAGTTGTGTGGAAGAGAGATTATTTTTGGATTGTCATTTTGATATTTGATTGTGTATTCTGGTTTAGACTTTTTGCCTCTTATTGACTTTGATTTGCTCCTTTGGTTTGGTTGCATGGCTCTTTGTATATATTTGTAGATAGTTTCACTGTATGTTTGTGCACTCACCAGTAGTAGGGATGTGTCTGCCATTTATTTTGGGAAGAGGGAATTTATTCACTGTTTTTGGTTTAGGGAGTCAGGGAAGGTACCTGTATTTTTGTGCGTTGTCTAGATTGCCAGGTTATTGTGCCCTGGGTCCACCCTGAAGCTGATCCTGGAGTTTTGTGTGTGTTTGTGTTTATTTTTGTAAAGTAATACAAACCTTACTATTTCATCAGCTAATAACTGAATCTAGTTCTTTCTGCTGTGGCGACGGGCTTACAGCCATTCACCAGAATTGGCCACAAGAGGGAACCTACCCTCCGCCTGTCGACCACTCCAGATGAAAGGATCCTGGCGGCGCGTGCCAGTGAGGGGAGGGAATAAGCATAGTGTTCTTTTCTTTTGGCAGCCTCGGACACCAGTGGGAACTACTGTTCACGGACGCAGACAAGAAGGAGCCGCTGCACCTGCCGCCCCGCTACGCCGTGCCTCCGCCCCAGCTGCTGACCACCGTGAGACACCTAAGCACGGACCACTGGCTGCAGACTGGGTCTCTGCATGTCCGTGATTCCGTGCCCACTAATGTATTAGTATGCAAATGTATTCCTTCAATTAAAAAACAACTAGTTTGAGACTTGTACCTGCATGTCTTTTTTTAACTACACTAGAATCCTCAGTCCCACCCCCGCTGTTAAAAAAGTAATTCAGTCATTTTTACTCTGAGTAAAGTTTTTAAAAGCTATTTTTTGCTTGAGTATATTTTTATAATGGTAATTTTAATTAAACGTCAGTAAAATTTTATTGAATTAACAAAACTTTTACAATTTTTTTTTACCCTTTCCACCTCTGGCATTTAGTGAGCTAACGAAATGGTTCACCTCGGCCCCAATCGTCCTCCAGCCCTACCCTTCCATCCATTTTGTTGTTGAAGTGGACGCCTCAGATTCTGGACTCAGGGCGGTACCATCACAGAGGTCACCCAAAAACAAAAAGCTACACCCATGCTCTCTTACCGACTCTTACCCACTGAGAAAGACTAGAAGAATGGAAGCCTTGGCTAGAGATCCTGTTCCTGTTCTGGATGGACCATAACAACCTGGAGTACCTCAGGACCGCCATACACCTCAACTTTTCTCAAGCAAGCCCCCGTTCTTTTCTTGCTTTAATTATTCCCTATCCTATCGCTCGGGCTGCAAGAACACCAAACTGGACGTCTTTACCTGTCAGTTCTCCCCAGTCCAGGATCAGGCGTCAGAGGTCACCATCTTGCCCTCTCAATGCCTCGTAGGGGCAGCACTTCTGGACCTCGAGTCAGGGACACACTTGACCGCATACATGAATACAAATTAATGTAATACAGTTTAGATCTTTTTATTGCAAATAAATTATATTATATTGTGGAATATTGTGACTAAATGACTTTATTTCGTTATTAAATACATAATTATTATGATAAATAATGACATGTTAAAGTAGCATTCTTCTCTGCCTAACTTTAAGGGGGGGCGGTGCTCCGCGCCCCGTATTGACCGGTCGCCACTGACAACTAGTGCGTTGACATACAGGGTGCTGGTGGAAATTGGGTTACTATTGGTCGAAGAAAGAGAGGAGGAAGGTTTGTTTATAGGCAGAAAGAGAAGAGGAAAGGCAAGAGTTTAGGAGTGACAATAAGGACTTTGAATGTTGGGACTATTACAGAGAAGGTAAAAGAGTTGGTTGACATGATGCAGAGAAGGAAAGTGGATAAACTGTGTGTCCTGGAGACAAGGTGTAAAGGAAGCAAGGTTAGAAGCTTGGTAGCAGGGTTCAATTTGTTTTACTATGGGGCGGACAGGAAAAGAAATGGAGTAGGAGTTATCTTAAAAAAGGAGTTTGTAAGGAATTTTCTGGAGGTGAAGAGTATCAAATAGAGTGATGAGTCTGAAACTGGAAATTGATGGTGCCCCTAGGGTGTACCTGGAGGGCTGCCCTTAGGGTCTGGCTCCCATTGTTGAGCCCTTGCTACAATGCCCAATGTACAGGGGCAACAATGCGTTGGGCTCATATTATGCATTCGGGGCTGGGTATTGTGGAGGAGGATCCTTCTGCTGGGACAAGCCATTGGGCTTAAGGTCTTTTAATCCACAGCTGTATGATGGCTGAATGTATGCCAGATTCTTGTGGTCTGTTTAAATTATATCCTAGCGCAAGGTTGAGTAGGCCTTTATTGTCATTTTAACCATATACACTTCAGTAAAAAGGGAAATGAAACAGTGTCCTTCCAGGACCAAGGTGTTGCATACAACATAAATTAACAACATAAATTAACAAAACTAACTAGCTAACTAAGAAACCTAATTATCAAAAGACAGAATACATGATTTCTCAATGATAACTTTTTTAGCCAGGACTTATACCTGGTAATACCTGGTACCATAATCCTAGCCAATGGGATCAAGTGGTGCAAATAGATGCAGGGGTATAGTTTCTGATCAAAACCTGGGACTGAGAGAACAGCTCCAACGCTTACATCTGATGCACCCGCGTCCACTATGAACTGAGCTTGTAAATGAGGCATTTGCAGGACAAGCACAGTTGTAAATTAAACATTTATAGTATCAAAGATTCATAGTGCAGAGTTACCTAATAGTAGGATGTCATCTAAATACATGATGTAAAGTTGTAAAGAGTCTCCTGAAGGCCCCTGTTTAGTTAATAAACTGCTAGAATAAGGTGGGTGTGTTGGTAAGTCTAATGGGCATAACCCTCTACTCATAATGGCCTGAGAGCATAATGAATGCAGTTTTTAATTTATCCCCTCTTGGCACTAAGTTGTAGGCACTGGCTTTCTACAGGGATTAGATGGCAGAGTTTATGAAAACTAGAGGTTATTAGTCAATCAGGGCTATGGCATTTAACCCACAATAATTAATACAGGGGCAAAGGTCCTGATTTTATTTAATTTTTTTACAAAAAAGCTTGCAGGTGATGTGGGGGGAAAGATGACTAGTGAGAGTGCCTTTTTGATTTATATTTGCATGCCCAGCTGTTCTGGATAAGTTAAGGAAAACTTGTAGGAAAATTTGTAGGTCATGACATTACTTGGTGCTACACTTACACAAAGATTTCAGAGGAGGCCAATTGCACTTATGATGTTGTGTCTAAACAATGATCAACTTTTGTTCTCAGGTGAGATTGCTTTCACATTTGATTTTATTTGAGCCAGAGTACACTGTATACATTTCCTGAGACCACTTTAACCAGTGGACTCGGAAATGGTTCCTGATCGTAAAACAATTGTATTCTCACTGATAAAAAAATAAAACTTGAAAGGGCCCTACTTGCCTTTGGCCCACTTCATCAGCGCTGAAACATGCACACTTGTGACTGCGTGTCACCACTCTGTGTGACAAACTCAGTGGTCCCCAACTGCATGTGCTCTACCGAGCACCCTTCAGGCTTTACAGCCCAAGGACAAGATACAAACTCCCCATAACCGGTGGACTGACCAGTTAGACATTTTGCACAACATTCACAGATACAATTATCAATTCGAATTGACAACTTGTACAGTTCCTCCAGGTTTTCTGGTGCTCCTGCATGGCTAATTCATCCATAAGCTGCTCAGATAGCCCCTGGATGTATGTGACCATGAGAGTCCTAGTGTACGAGTTAGAATTTGCTGCCAGGGTCCATAAATCAAATTAAAATTAAAATTAAAATTTTATTTGTCACGTACACAATCATACACAATCATACACAGTACGATATGCAGTGAAATGCTTAGGCAACTGCCCTGACCATAGAACAAGAAAAAAAAAAAAAACCAAGAAAGTTATTTATCTAGGAAGGAATAATAAAATAAAATAAAATAAAATAAAATAAAATAAAATAAAATAAAAAAATATATATATATATAGAAAATAAATATTAAAACAAAGTAAATTTGAGAAATATAAATATAAAAGTAAAAATTTGCTAAGAAGAATAAAATAAAATATAAAATGTCTGTATGGTACAAATATACATTAAGGAAGATATAAGGAAATTATAAGATGGTGGGAAAAATACCTGACTGTACAATAGAAAATAGAAAATGTAGAAAATGTGGAATGGAGTGGACATAAGGAACGGAATGTCCAGCGGTGTGCAAATATGCAGTAAAGTGACATGGTTAAAGTGACTTGTGTGCATAATGTCCATGAGAGCAGATGTGTAGTGAGGACTAGTGAGCAAATGACCTGAATGTTCAGAGTGCAGAAGCATGTGTGGATGTGGATCAGTACTGTGTGGTGTACTGATTAAGAGACTCAGTCTCTGTGTGTTGGCATTCAGGGAGCGGAAGCGCTTTTCTGACCTCAACAGAGAGAACAGTCCATTGCTGGGGTGGCTGAGGTCCTTCATGATCTTCCTGGCCTTGGTCCAGCACCGCTTGCTGTAGATCGTGTGCAGGTCAGGGAGCTCGGTGTGGATGATGCGCTCAGCTGATCGTACCACCCTCTGAAGAGTTCGCCTGTCCTGCATGGTGCTGTTCCCGAACCAGGTCGTTATGTTTCCCATCAGGATGCTCTCTATGGTGCAAGAGTAGAAGTTCCTAAGCACCTTGGAGGGCAGTCTAAAGTCTCTCAGGCGTCTGAGGTGGTAGAGACGCTGTTGGGCCTTCTTCACCATGGTGTTGGTGTGACAGGACCATGACAGGTCCTGCGTGATGTGAACACCGAGGTACTTGAAGCTGTCCACTCTCTCCACTGGGCTCTCGTTGATGACGGGGGTCTGATAGTTCCTCTTCTGCTTTGTGCTGAAGTCCACTATCAACTCCTTTGTCTTGCTGACGTTTAGAAGGAGGTTGTTCGTCTGGCACCAGTTCTCCAGATTTCCAATCTCCTTCAGGTAGGCCGTCTCATCGTTGTCGTTGATCAGGCCCACCACGACGGTGTCATCAGCAAACTTGATGATGGTGGTGGAGTTGGTAGTGGCTACGCAGTCATGTGTGTACAAAGAGTACAGTAGAGGTCTCAGAACACAAACCTGTGGGGCTCCAGTGCTGAGAGTGATGGAGGCCGAGACATGTCCGCCCATCCTTACTGCCTGTGGTCTCCCAGTAAGGAAATTGAGCTGAGTCCCAGGTGCTCCAGCTTGGTGGTGAGCGTGGAGGGAATTATGGTGTTAAATGCTGAGCTGTAGTCGATGAAAACAATTTTCACATAATTCCCCCTTCTAGTGTCCAGATGAGTGAGAGCAGTATGGAGTAGATGAGCGATGGCGTCATCTGTAGAGCGGTTTGACCGGTAGGCAAACTGTAGTGGATCCAGTGTGTCTGGCAGTGAGGAGATGATGAAGTCTCTGACCAGCCGTTCAAAGCACTTCATCATCACTGATGTGAGGGCTACAGTCTATAGTCATTGAGGGAAGCAGGATGTGGTTTCTTCGAAACAGGAACAATGATGGACTCTGACGCATTTGGGGATCACCGACTGAGATAAAGAGATGTTGAATATCTCTGTGAACACAGGTGCAAGCTGGTCTGCGCAGGCTCTGAGGACTCGACCTGAGATGCCGTCTGGTCCTGCTGCTTTCCTAGTGTTCACTCTCCTGAAGGCTCTCCTCACGTCATGCTCGGAGATGATGAACGTGTTTCCGGTACTGGCAGTGACTTCCTGTCTGCATCCGTTAGCACCCTGTCTGCATACCGGATGTTGGAGCTTTATAATCTGTTATTGTCCTTAGTCCCTGCCACAGGCTCCTAGAGTCACTCTGTTGGAGTTGTGACTCTAGTTTCCTTCCGTAGCGCTGCTTCGCCTCCTTCACCGCCTTCCGGACGTTATATGACGCAGCCTTGTACTGGTCCATGTCCCCCGACGCAAGTCCCACGTTGTAGGCAGCGGTGTGAGATCTCAGAGCGTCGCGGATGGTTTTATCCACCCACGGTTTCTGATTAGGAAACGTTCTGATGGTCGTTTTCTGTACGGTATCATCTGCTAGTTTACCAATGAATCCCACAACCGCTTCCGTAAACACGCTGACGTCATCAGAGCTGTTTCGGAACATGTCCCAGTCTGTGTCATCGAGTGCGTCCTGAAGCGCGGCCACTGATTGGTCCGTCCAGCGCGCAACCTCCCTCTGAACCGGAAGTTCCTGTTGTAGCCTTTGTTTATATTTTGGCATGAGGAAGATGGCGGCGTGGTCGGATTTCCCAAACGGTGGACGAGATTGTGCCTTGTAGCCGTCCTTAACTGAAGTGTAACAGTGGTCCAGTGTCCTTTCGCCCCTGGTCGGGCAGGTGATGTGCTGATAGAAGTTTGGCGCTGCGCGTTTGAGGTTGGCACTGTTAAAGTCCCCCGCCACAATAAGCGCAGCGTCCCGGTGTTGTGTTTGGTGCTGTGTGAGAGCCTCATGCAGCTCGCATAAGGCAGTGTCCATGTCCGCTTGTGGCGGAATATAAACGGCGCTGATTATGACCGATGTAAACTCCCGAGGAAGATAAAAAGGACGACACTTGATAGTCAATAGTTCCAGGTTGGGCGTGCAGGAGCGTGCGAGAGGAACAACGCTCGCGCTGCTGCACCAGCTGCTGTTCACCATTAAACACACACCGCCTCCCCTCGTCTTCCCCGAGTCCCATGTCCTGTCCATGCGGTGAACCGAGAAGAACTCGGCCGGCTGGATGGCGTGGTCCGGCACCGCTGGGTTCAGCCATGTCTCGGTGAAGCAGAGGAGATTGCAGTCCCGAATGTCTCGCTGGAACTTTATCCTGGCCCTGAGGTCATCGAGCTTGTTCTCCAGTGACTGGACGTTGGCGAGCAGGATGCTAGGCAGAGGTGTGCGGTGTGCACGGGCGCTCAGCCTGTTCCTGACGCCGGCTCGTTTCCTTCGGGGCCGCCGCTTCGTGTCGCGTCCTTTGTTCTCCCTCAGGATCTCACTCGGCCAGCTCGGATCCGGAGTCAAAAACGTCGAATTGTGAGTACATTGTATACCAATAGAAATAAGAGTATCTCTATCGTACCTAATGCACTCAATGGTGGCGAATTAGCCGGATTAAAATTATTCAAAGTTAACTTAAAAAGCGAAAACAAGGTAAAATAGGTCGTGACGGCAGCCGACCTCACCAGCGCCATCTTGGACACTATCCAATCAATGGTATACTCGGTGACTGAGCGGTTACCCTGACAAATCCAGATCAGGGATTAGGTCAGCCTTAAATGCCTATACAAATTCTACTCCATCGGGCAATCCCCCTAGAAGGAGTTCTTTAAAATACAACATGTGCGAAACGCAACATCTTGCCATTTTTTTCTGCCGTGAGAAGATATATCAGTCTAACTAGTTTCATGCCTGTAGGTCTTACAGGGACCCAGATCACAATCTAGGGGGTGCTGTTGAAACATTTGTCCATGCCCACTCATGACGGGCAATGTCATATGGAAAGGTTTGCATGGCCTGATGTCGATCTAAATTATGACCTGGATTGCAAGAAGAATGTAAAAAATACAGCAACTTTCTCTTTACTGTTGAAGGATCTAATTTGCGGCCCCGCCTTGCCCAGATTGTGTAACTTTGATAAAAGCTTTTGATAAATTTTACTCAACAATGTTTTCAGGACCATGGGGCAAACTTTCATGCTTATTCCATTATTTCCCTGGGAGGAGTTCGTCAAAATACGACAAGCGAAATAGGGAAAATTAGGCAAAACACATTATCTACTGCCAGTAGGTGCCATTATAACTTTATCTTCATATTGGCATATTAATCTGTTTAGACTCGGAAGCTCATCATGACTCTAAATTTTTGTCCAGAGTGGTTGAAGTGTGTGGGAGAAACAGGCAAAAAAACATCAATTACTTGTGCGTCGGGGGAGGGTAAAATTCGTGGCAGCGCCACAGTCAGACCATGTGACCCAGACGACAGGAGTTCATCAAAATACAACATGTGCAAAATGAAACATCTCACAGTTTTTCCAAAATAGCGGACTTCCTGTTCACTTTAGAGGATACCTCTAGTAGACTATCTTTCTTGTGCCGAGAAGATCCATCAGTGTACAAATTTCATGTCCGTAGGTCTTACAGGGACCCAGACCACATTCCACGGGGGGCCACCGAGTGATTTGGCCAATCCTACTCACGCAGACAGTTTCACACCAAGGGAGAATTTTCCGGAAAGTTTGGTGAGTTTTCGAGCATGTTTAGGCACCCAAATTAGCTGTTCTTGTGGCTGGAAAAGAATACAGAATAATAATAACAATCATAATAATAATAATAATTATTATAATAATAATAATAATTTCTTCAGATACAATAGGGCACGTATCTCTGTTGCCACAATTATTATTTCTAAACAAACTTGCCAAATAATTCACTACTATCTCATGGGATGAAAATGTGTAAGTAGTCGAAGATCACCACCAGTAAGATCAAAAAGAAACCGCAGCATTCTACATCCTCAAATGCCTCCAAAATCGCAAAACAGTGAACACATGGGTTGCATCTGCTTCTAATGTGACAGGGTGTCAAACATATGCAATTGTTGGCTAATTAGTGCTTGTGGTATTTTGAGACTGGTTTGAGAGTAATGAGGGGCTTTGAGACTAATTCGCTCTCGGAGTTTAAAAAACAAGGCAGATCTGAGTTTTTTGTCATACATGATTTATGTAATGTAACACCATAAAAATGCATTTCTGTTTTGCCACTTAAAAGTTTTTGTGTTCGGTACATAATTGTTTATACCTCTGAGGCTTCAGAGGCTAATCGGCCTGACCCGACAGATCATAGTGAAACCCAGTCAATTCTGTGTTAGATTTGTAGTAGTCCTGACCGTGGTGTAAATAAAACTTTCAGCAGTGTTGCAAATTCCCAGACCTGTCCTGATAAAACTATATTCATGATTACAGTTCAGTTTGATATTCTTGTCAAAACTGGACTAAACAATCTTCTGAAATTATACACTACAAACCAACTTAATGATCATCTTCAGTCCTTTCTGTTTGTCCTAGTCATGCTCTCTCTATCTCAGATTTACATCCAATCTGTTTTGGAAAGTAGAAAAAGAAGGAAGTGTGGGGAGGTTTGTCAGCCTCTAAACAAGAAAGATAAAAAGAACAGTAACTCAGCTATTACAGAACATTTTTAAAGGACACTGAGATCTATAAACTATATGACACTTGAGTGTTTACCTTCTTCACATTTCAGGTATGTTTCAGTACTTTACAGAAATAATGAAGTTACCTCCTAACCCTTAATAAAGATAATTAATCTGTTTAGTGTATCTGTTTAGTGTATGTGTGTTGTTTAGCACAGGGCTGTACAGCGATCCTTGCACCAGTAAGTGATTACAGTTACTTATGGATTGAGGTTTTAGAAACATTTACAACAGCATAAGAATCAGATCAACATATACATTTACATTAGACAGTCTAACAAACAATTTAGTTGCTGTGAGTTTGAAATAATCCTAATAATCATAACACACATAGAGAATTCTTACTCTCCTTTTACACTGATCATTATTATTTTATGTTCATTATTGTGTTTATTATAAAGTTTCTAGAAAAACGCAACCCTGAACACTAGTGTTGATAAACAATATGTCAGGGAGCAGGGCTTTTGTTAGATGCTCTGGTGGATCCAGATGCAGGTGCAGAGGCTGAGCAGGCACAGCTCTGAAGCTGTAGAGCAGGTGTGTGAGCACAGGTCCTTTGGGTGCGTGTCACAATAGAGCCCATTGGCTTTTGAGGAGAAGGAGCGTGGAGTCAGAGCCGTGACATGAGGATAAACCATAGTCGAGAGAGCGTGCGCGTTGGGTCGAGAGCCATTATATCCGTGAGCATCGAGTCAGCGCCGAGATGTGAAGATAAGGCGTAGTCGAGAGAGAGCACGCGTTGAGTCAAAAATCAGGAAATCTGTCAGCGAGGCAAACAAATCCGAATCGTGAGACAAAGGGGAAAAAACGAGAAAGAGACTTCAGTAACGTGATCAATATCAAAATAAACCCGAGAGAATTGGATAGAGCATTCAATAATCTGGCGAAGTGATAGTGTGCCGTGCTTCCTTATACAGTGGAACCTTGGATTACAAGCATAATTCGTTCCTGAAGCGGGCTCATATTCCAAAACACTCGTAAACCAAATTAAATTTTCCCATAAGAAGTAATGAAAACTCAAATTATTCGTTCCACAGCCCAAAAAAATAAATACAGTACAGACCAAAAGTTTGGACACACCTTCTCATTCAAAGAGGTTGAATTTGTATTATGGCAAGAAAAAAGCAGCTAAGAGAAGAAAAACGAGTGGCATCATTACTTTAAGAAATAAAGGTCAGTCAGTCGGAAAAATTGGGAAAACTTTGAAAGTGTCCCCGAGTGCAGTCACAAAAAGCATCAAGCGCTACAAAGAAACTGGCTGACATGCGGACCGGCCCAGGAAAGGAAGACCGAGAGTCGCCTCTGCTGCGGTGGATAAGTTCATCCGAGTCACCAGCCTCAGAAATCACAGGTTAACAGCAGCTCAGATCAGAGAGCAGGTCAATGGCACACAGAGTTCTAGCAGCAGACACGTCTCTAGAACAACTGTTAAGAGGAGACTGTGTGAATCAGGCCTTCATGGTAGAAGATCTGCTAGGAAACCACTGCTAAGGACAGGCAACAAGCAGAAGAGACGCGTTTGGGCTAAAGAACACAAGAAAGAACACAAGAAAGAAAACTCGCTGAATGAGAAGGGGTGTCCAAACTTTTGCTCTGTACTGTATATAAAAATAATTGATACAATATATAAAGTAAAAAATAAAACAAATCAAAAAATTCAAACAAATCCCGAAAGATAAGTGTTTCCGTTTGTGCGCGCAGGCGCCGTATTTGTACATGTGTGTGTGTGGAATTAGCCCTTTCCCTCACCACGTCTTACACAGTAAAACTCCTCCCTCCCCCCACCTTGCTTTTTAAGTTTCACAACAAACACACACACACAACAGAAACACTGTTTTAACGAGGAAAAAAAGAAATCTGCCTAATGACACTTGCGTGAGTGCACACTAACGGAATCACTGCTGTAAAGTAAAAAAAATAAATAAAACAAACGAACCAGCACGTTACCTTTGAAAAGAATCCCGACAGAGCTGAGTTTCTGTGTGAAGAAAGCGTGCGTGTGTGTGGGAAGCCGAGTGTGTGTGTGTACATGATACTCGGCACTCGTAAACTAATACTTGCTCGGTTTCCAATTAAAAATGTATTAAAAATCTTTGCTCGGTTTGCGGAACACTTGTAAACCATGTTACTCACAATCCGAGGTTCCACTTTAAACTCAAGGAAATTAGCGCTGGATGAGAAACCGGTGGGCAGGCAGGGCGGTCCGAGGGAGCATGACAGCGTGGCATGATAAAATCATGTCTGTTCATATTACATTATATAACAATGTATTCATATTATAATATTAATAATTCTATTTCATAATATAATAATATTATACTATTCATATTGTATACATATGTTTATAGAATATATTATAAGTCTCTGAATACTAATTGTTAATTAAAAATATTAATTGTTAAACAAACACACACGCACATACAGGCAAATAAATAAAATTACAATAATAATAATAATAATAATAATAATAATAATAATAATAAATGGCAGTTTGTTTCTTCAACATTGTGCTTGTAGAGCAATATAATTTATTTGTAGTTAAATTATGCCTATTAATTAAACTTGTATTTACACCAGCTTTCCCCCCCAAAAAATAGTGTTGCAAGACATATTTAAAAAATTTGAACATTTAAAAATATATCTTTACTCCTATTAAATCATGATGACTCAAAAATATCATATTAAGACTTTAATAGGTTTATAGGTTTATAGGTTATACTAACAGAATTAGAGAACTATATCAGACTCACCATCATACACTTCATCGTTTGATGGGGTTTACTGCAAAATAGGATGAATTACGGTGGCTGAGAAGTGCGAAACAAAATAACAAAACCAAAATCAAAATGAAAAATTAAAAAACAAAATAAAACATAAAACAAAATAACAAAACCAAAAACAATACAACAAATCAGAAAACACAATGACAATTCAGGTAGGTGTAGTTTGCAAATGAAATTCTTATCGGTGATTGGAAGAGACATCTATCATTTAAAACATACAAGAAGTACTGTCAAGTGAAGTCAAATTTATTTTTAAGGCACATTTAACGGTTATGCCAACTAGAAAGGTTTGTAGTGATGTCGTACCTTTTGTGGTAATTTTACTGCAGTCAGTGTTTTTAATTACATTTCTTATTTTTTAGTGAGTTTCAACACGTCATTATATGGGGCAGCATCTGTTCATACTCCTGATTTTTACAGGTGAGGTACACGAATGTGTGTGTGTGTGTGTGTGTGTGTGTGTGTGTGTGTGTGTGTGTGTGTGTGTGTGTGTGTGTTTTGTTTTTATCACAAAGCTAAAACTGCAAAAACATTGACAACTCTCATCCACAGGAGTCGTCCCTCTCATCCAGTCTGTCCCTCGTAAGTACTATCTGATCCAGCAGGGAAGGAACTGGAGTGATGCTCAGGCTTACTGTCGAGCTGAGTACACCGACCTTGCTATCATCGACAGTAATAACAACGTAGCCCAACTTCGGAAGGAAATACAGAAACAACAGTTCGGTTCCAGCGCCTGGATTGGAATGTACAATGACATCAACAGCTGGCGCTGGTCTATGGGAAATGAGCCAGTGGGAGATTTGAGGCCTTGGAGTTCAGGACAGCCCAACAACCTTGCTGGGAATCAAACATGTGCTATGATAAAACCAACTGGTTGGAATGATAATTTATGTACAGCCACATTGCCCTTTGTGTGCTTTCATGGTAAGAAAAAGCAGTTTTTTTTTTTGCATAACACCTACATGCTTCCTGACATTGGTGGGTCAAGATTTCTGTTCTTTTTGCCAGAAAACCCACGTCATTGATCTAATAGTGTGGGAATTTCTGCAACTTGTAGGACAGGAAAAACATTCAGTCACTAAGTCTTGTGTTCATATAAGGTGTGTAAATTATATATTTACTGGTTATGCGGTTGCAGACGTCTTTGTGGAAAAAAGAAAAGAAAATAATACCCACATTTATTTATTTATTAATTTCTTTATTTTCTAAGTTGATTTCGATTGATAATTTGCATATGTCATGCCGTGCGCCATGGGTGTGCACCTAAATCTATTATTGCTCCTCACTCACTCCGTCGGCTCCCTAGGTAGGCAGCACCTCTTTTGCAGGTACCCAAAGGAACAGTGCCGCCTATTCGGGCCAGATAATTAACATTAATAGGATCTCTGCATTAAAAAAGAAAGGCACGGAGTTTAGTCTGGGGTCCGGGTAGAATGTAAAGAGACGTGCGATGGGGTATAAAAGAGTTGCATGTGAGCAAAAGGGATGGCATGCACCCTTTTGATTTGAACGTCAGCCTAAGGTCAAGCCTAGAGAGAGCTGAGAGGGGCCAGGCCGGACATCAACAGCGGGAGAAGAACCGTCTAGGGAGCATGCACGAGTGCTGCCTCTGCGTGCTCCATTCTGACGCTCCGCCCACCGCCACTTTTCACCAGCTCCGTGCCCGCATGCCAGCTGGGCACTGCCCCCAGACCTGCATGTGCATCTTTCACTCCATTCCTTCCCGTTCTTTCCATCCTCCCTTCTTTAACCCCTTCTCCTTCCCAATTTTTCCTAAATAAATGATCCTTTTTTCTCTTTAAGACCTCGTCTCGTGTCCGTGCTTCATGGTGCCGCCAGTGCACATAGCTGACACGACATGTGTATTTTTTTGTGTTTATTAATTTTATTATTAGTAGTAGTAGTAGTAGTAGTATAGTATTTTCATTTCTGTGATATCAGGTTTGGTCTGGTATTCTTGCTTGCCTTTGCCAGGGTCAGATTTGATCAGATACAGGTTTGATCCTCATGGCTGAACA
This sequence comes from Clarias macrocephalus, assembly GCA_011419295.1. Taxonomy (NCBI): domain Eukaryota; kingdom Metazoa; phylum Chordata; class Actinopteri; order Siluriformes; family Clariidae; genus Clarias; species Clarias macrocephalus. The sequence continues at coordinate 6,498 of JAAGKR010003383.1, read as the reverse complement.
CTCCATTAATCACTTCATTCTGTTTACACTTTCGTCCTTAAGTCTTTCTGGCATTTCTGCTACAACATCTGCTAACACTGCCTGGTCGATTGGTATATTCAGACATATATCTCTGATTACAGATACCTCAAAGTCATTAAGATAATATGAATATGTGGTGTGAGGGTGTGTTATGATCCCATTACAACAACTAGAGATGACAGCTCTTTCTTTCTTCTTTTTAATATTTATAGACACTCAAACTGGCAATCAGAGGTACATCTACATCTCTAATACATCGACATGGTATGGAGCTCAGGCTTACTGCAGGACGCATTACACAGATCTGGCCAGTGATAGAAATGCATTGGAAAGCTCAGCGATACAAGGACTGATCTCCAGCTGGGCTTGGTTTGGTCTGTTCAGAGATCGCTGGAAATGGACAGACAAAACCAACTTCTCTACCATCAGCTGGATGACTGGAAAACCTGATAATGCCCTAGGAAATGAAAACTGTGGTTATATAAATAACTTTCAGGCCTCTGATGCACGGTGCTCAGATATACTGCCTTTTTTCTGTTACCAAGGTGAGTCCAATCAGATTTAAACTTCTTTTACAGTGTAAGTTTGCTTGTTCATGTTTATGCTTGTTTTTGACCTAATTAGTAAACACAGCACAACAAATCTTAAGGGTGAAGGTGCAGTCCAATCAGGATGTGAACAATCCTGCGGTAATGGCAGACATCTTGGATCAGGTTAGTCTCATCCTCGACAGGTCTTCACTTATAATGTACGTTCACGAAGCTCTGACACACACACACACACACACACACACACACACACACACACACACACATGCAATCACAATCTGACTGCTGTGTTCAGTTTTTGTAGATTTTTTACAGGTTTCATAGATTAGTGTCTATCATGTATTACTGCCTAATAAAAGTCCTGTTTTGCAGATCAGTCAGAAACTAATTGATCATGGGATGTCAGAAAGCACCACAGTGAAATGGAACATGCAACCAGATGGAAATGTGTTTCACAAGGAGAAAAGAAATCGCACTAGAGCTAATGAAGAATGCTGAGTCTTTTTCTCTGGTTTGAATTGAAGTTTGTGTAAGTTGGCTACTCTATAATGCTACAGAGTTGACTATTAAATGAGTCTCCCCTAAACTCTTTATATGTACTATTAGATTTATTGAACAATTTAAGTTGCATATTTTTTCTTCTGTTATGTGGCACAAAAATCTGCTTAAATCTTTATATACTCTCTTCGAATAATTTTACAAGATCTGTAATCTCGTATAACTCATATATAATAGTCCTTATTACTTTCTTTATCATGAGCAATAACTATGTATCTTAATGAAGTGGAGTTCACAGACTTTCTGACGTGAGAATAAATGTATATGTGCAGGATATTTACCGCTGCTGAGTCTCTCTGTCAAGATTTGGTGTATAGTTCATAAAAATGTATTAATATGGTTGACAAAAAAGGTGTTATTTATTCTTTGAAACTAAGGTTGAAAGGAAGGAAATTCAGTCACCCATTTTCACAAATTAATACTAAATGTGTATCTGTCCAAAATAAGGACAGAAGTTTTACTTATTGTTGCTGCATACTGTTTAAACAAAACAAAACGTTTAACAGACATAAAAAAATATTTTAAAAAACCATTGGTAAAATGTTGTTCACTAGCTGACAATTTTATTTGTATAATAGCCTATCTCTGTTTTGTGTTATTATTGAAAAAGAATGTTACATTTAAACACATCAAACTTTAGAATTAATCAAAAATAAATTGTCTTACAGTTGTGTAAAGGGTTTACAGAATTTTGTTGTACTAAATAATATTTATGTAATACAATCAGGGCCTCTAAATTCACTATTCGTTCACGGTTGTTGTTGTTGTTGTTGTTGTTGTTGTGTTACTGTTTGTGCTGTACAATGTTTTAAAAATGCAAACAATGCACCCCCCCCCCCCAATTGATGTCTTAGCTGTTCACACCTACACATTCTGAGGGAGAGAAACAAAACTGCAAACTTCCCCACTTTAAGCTAATTTACAGTAAGTCAGCTACTGGGACTTTAACCCTGCAGTGCTTCAGACCTCTTCTTAAATTTGTGTAAATTTTACATCTTTATCAAATTTCACTTATTTACATAGAGCACAAAATGGGCTTATGTAAATACAGTCTTATGCAAAAGTTTAGGCACCCCTTGATTAACAGATTTTTAAAATTTAAAATAGTTCCCTTGGAAATGGAAAAAAAAATGCACAATATTAGATCTCGTTAGATCTGATGCATGGCAACAGCTGTCATTAGTAAATGTCAATTTCAAAGCTTTACAAATACTTTGACACTTCAAGCATTGTGCACACAATTGTGATCACTCAACAGCAATGGGTTCCTCTGAAAATGAAAGTTATTGATGCCTGCAATAAGGTGAAGGCTACAAGAAGATAGCAAAGCGTCGTCAGCTTTCAGTTTCCACAGTGAGGTGTGAGCAATTTTGGAACATGTACTTGTTTGTCAATGTGTGGGACGCGGAAGTGTGCACAAGCACACACATACACACACAAACGCACAGGTGGAGGGGAATAATGCGAGTAGAGGTCGAAGAGGCAGACAAAGTCGGTAACCAATAATCCAGCCGCGAGAGAGAGATTAAATCCAAAAACGTGATCCAAACTCAGAGTAATTGAACAGACGAGGTCATACACATAGACGAATCCGAAGCGAGAAGATCCGGATGGCGAGACACGAAGACAAAATCCAGGAAACAGGCGAGGGCGAAACACAGATACAGGACAATATGAAATCTTTATGGATGAACGAGACAAGAGGCATTCAGGGAGACGCATCGGCAAGGTGAGGAGATCTCGGCGTTCTTTTAAAGTCCCTGGCTAACTGCCAAATCGGTAACAGGTGTGTTCCCATAATTGACGCAGAGAGCATTAGCTAGAGTTATGATTTGGATGAGCTGGGCAGACCGGGCTGGCTCGCGACACTTGTGTGTCTAACAGTAATAAAAAAATAACAGGTTAGAGCAAAACTTACAAAAATTATTATCGACTTCATTTAATACAAAAATGGGCAGGACAAAATAAACAACAAGCGTTAAGAGCGCACAATACAGTGACGCAGTAAGGAAACAGAACATACAGTGACGCAGTAAGAAAAGATACAGTGACGCAGTAAAGAAACAGAACATACAGTGACGGAACAGAGCGTACAAAGCTGCTCACAAGAACAAGTTTTTAAGTTTTAAAGAACAGTGCATACAGAACATCTGTACCCATTTAGCCACAGACACAGACAAAATTAATGTTCAAGAATACTCAGTTTATTATAAGGGTTACTTATAAATTAATGCATACAGAGTATAAGGCCCCAACTAAAAGATACACAAAACATAGGGGCCTGCTTAAGCATCAGAAGTAAAGTACAAATGTATGATCTGTTTTCTAAAAAAAAAAAAAAAAAGTAAAATTAATCCTGAAATACAGGAGTCAGATAACGGTGGTGTATGACATAACAAGCTGGTGCTTTTTGTTTTTATTTTTTTTGGATCCAACAAAAGAAATGTGAAAACAATGTTAAGGAATTTGGATAAACAGATTTATAATGGGATGAAATGTCAGATATTGAGGTGCATTAATGGGATGAAATGTCAGATATTGAGGTGCATTGCTTTACTATTTTTATAAACCAAATTAAAGAAGTTTAAAGATAATAATAAATAACAAAAAGTAAATAGTAATCAAGTTAGAATTATAATGGGAGTCAAGGTATGACAAAAATCCAAAGCTGCTTTGCGACAATGTCAATTGTTAAAAGCACTATACAAATAAAATTTAATTGAATTGCGTGTATGGATTGGCACCCTGTCCAGGATGTACCCTGCCATGTGCCCGAAGTCTCCTGGGATAGGCTCCAGGCCCCCCGTGACCCTGAATAGAGGATTAAGCGTATAGATGATGAGTGAGTGAGTAAATACAGAAGATACACAGCCATGTCCAATCACATGCCAATTATCACACTATTAAAGGAAGTGTGCGGTTAGTGTGTGTGTGTGTGTGTGTGTGTGTGTGTGTGTGTGTGTGTGTGTGTGTGTGTGTGTGTGTGAGAGAGAGAGAGAGAGAGAGAGAGTGTTTTGGACCTGTTGTCCCACACAAGGTTGCAAACATTGTCATACAACATTGTGGCAAAATTAAAGCACTGTCCCCTGTCTGTTCTCACATTCTTGCCCACTTTACCCTCTATCCTGTGGGAACTAATCATTCTTTGCTCCTATTCTATTGCGTTTTTCATTTCCCAAATTGGAGGCCTGATGCTATAAATATAGCTTTGTGGTTCTTTATCAAGATGGCCAAAACATATCAAGATGGCCAAAAGATTCTCTATTCAGAGGACTTTGCAACTGAATTTGGAAGAGAGATGCTTTGGATGATGGTTTAGAGGAAGAAGATCACATTACTGAACATTCAGATTCTGACAGTGACTTTGAAGAAAAGGTGGAGACTGAGAATCAGTTAGTTCCAAAATGAAGATGAGACGCAGAAACAGAAGTCCGTCAGCAGCTAGCAAGTGAAAGAATATGGATGTAAAAAAAATGGTGCAATTGAATGGTCTTTTTGCCCAAGAAATGTGACACCCAGGTGATAAGGATGCAACCAGGGCCAACAGGGATGGCAGTTTCTCATGTACTGGACATCAAGTCTTCTTTTGAGCTTTTCATCCCAGATTCCATCCAGAAAATTATTTTAGGTTGCAATCGTTTAGAAAGAAGTTGCATTTTTTGGAAAGGTGATGGACCAAACCCATTCACATGCTCACTTTGGGGATCTTATCCTTGCTGGAGTTTTCAGGTCCAAAGGAGAATCCACAGAATCCCTGTCAGATGGAGAAACTGGCAGAGAACATTTGCATGCAACAATGTCCCTGGAAAACTTCCAGATAATTTCCAGGATTATCTACAGGGTGTGGGACAAGTGTGTGCACGGAATCCCCCTATTTTACAATGCTGGGCCTTTTATTATAGGTTCCGGCCAGCAACAAAAAAAAGAAGTGCTTTCAAGTCTGTGGACTCAAGATGGACAAAGAAATCACGAAAGATCACAAAAAATGCATGATCCGTACACGGAATGTGATGCCCCGACCACAATTTACGCTTTCTAATAAGTCAAGTCAATTTTATTTATATAGCGCTTTTAACAATTGACATTGTCGCAAAGCAGCTTTATACAATAAAAAGAAGTAAGTCTGTATGCAATGTGTATGAATCAAAATGATCAGATGGTCCCTGATGAGCAAGCCGAGGGCGACGGTGGCAAGGAAAAACTTCCTGAGATGGTAATAGGAAGAAACCTTGAGAGGAACCAGACTCAACAGGGAACCCATCCTCATCTGGGTGATAACGGATAGCAGGGATTGATCAACTTAATAATGTGTACTGGAAGTTCAGTGTAACAGGAGATGTGTTAAAATTAAAAGGAGTCCAGTTTGTTCCTGGAGGCTCAGGTAGACTGTAGGAGATTCCAGTCCTGAGCTATCGAACAACTGAAGTCACAGGTCCCCAGAGCATCAATCGAGGACAGGACAGTCTTAATGGAAACCAGCCCCAGCCACCATACAAATCCAGGCAGACCACACGGGGCATCCATGCGACGAGATCTCCAACCAGAAGCAGGACTCCAGGACCAGTTAGACGGGTCCAGAGGGAAGAGGGGTCTGGATCACTGGTAACTCAGGAGCGAACATGTAGAGCTCGACAGAGAGACAGAGAGAGGGAAAGGAGAGAAGGAGAGAGAGAGAGAGAGAGACAGAAGAAGAGAGAACAGAAAATAAGGAGAGATGGCAGTTAGGTCTGGTCACAGTCAACATGTATAAGGTGAATGTATATTAGTGCAAAGTGCAAGCAGGGACTCCGGCAGGACTATAAACAGCATAACTAAAAGGGAGGAGCCAGAAGGAAACACAGACATGAGGGCTCCCTGAGATGTAAAGCAACCAATCACCTCACCGTCAACAAACCTGAGTGAACAATGAGAGTGGGGAGGACAGCATCTAAACATACCAGTTCACCAGATACTCTACGTCCATGAGTCCCCCAGATCTGCTCCTTTACCTAAAGCTAATCTATTTACAAACATGCTGCGCTAAATAAACAGGTTTTTAGCCTAGACTTAAACACTGAGACTGTGTCTGAGTCCCGAACATTAATAGGAAGACTATTCCATAACTTTGGGGCTTTGTAAGAAAAAGCTCTGCCCCCTGCTGTAGTTTTAATAATACGTGGTACTGACAGGCAGCCTGCATCCTTTGATGGAAGTAGGCGTGGCGGATCGTAAGACACTAACAGTTCACTCAGTTACTGCGGCGTGAGACCATTTAGTGCTTTAAATGTCAAAAGTAGTATCTTAAAATCGATGCGAAATTTCACAGGGAGCCAATGCAGTGTAGATAAGATAGGGGTGATGTGCTCGTATCTTCTGGTTTTAGTGAGGACTC